>JAIUND010002253.1:0-24334 GCA_034699125.1 Gisinianus flammeolus
AGTCAACATAGGGAGTTTACATAGGAGTTAACATAGGAGTCAACATAGGGAGTTTACATAGGAGTTAACATAGGAGTCAACATAGGGAGTTTACATAGGAGTTAACATAGGAGTTAACATAAGAGTTAACATAGTGCAAGCTTCCTTCACTCTGATCCAGTTTTCTTTCTAGAAATGAATTTTATTCCATAAAGCCCAAAAGAATATGAATTTAAAGGTATTGGGTATTTTGTTTAAAATCAAGACGCGCGGGAGATTTTAATTTTAAAGACTTGATGAAATCCACGAATTGGCATATTTGTACTACAACAAAACATCATAAATCTATATATATATAACGACAAAATGCGCCGTTAAAAAAACTCAAATGAATCAATTTTCAATGGAATTTTCTGTCTTAATTGTTGAGATTTTTGAGATGAAGAATTTGGAACCGTGTGGAAATTCACGTCACTTTACGCACTTCTTCAGCATTTCCCTTGTGTTTCTAATGGTCCCCTACAATAAGGTTATGCAATGTTTGGACTCAACTTTAGAGTGTCACTTTCCTTTCACATTAACGTAATGTTAAACAAATCATTCATGCGTGTGCATGAACACAAGCGTTTAAACGGACAAGGTGAAAAGGAAATGATCATGAAAAGTGACATTCTACTTACACATGTATAAGAAGAGTTATGTATATATAGATTTTAAACATCCGGCGACAGTGTGCGGGAATTTGTGGAATGCTGGTGCATACTGTTTATTTTTTTTCGGGTTTGAATTCTTCTGGATCGCGAAGTTCGTGCCACTGTGTGTTATGTAAAACATATACAGGGAGAGATATACATTTAATTTTGTTATGTTTAATTATCGTTGGCCTCATTAAAAAAAGCCTCAACTCATGTTGGCCCCAGGCCCCAGACGGCGTATACCAATATGACTACCACACATATTCACCGTCTGGGGCCAACATTAGTTGAGGATTTTTTGGAATGAGGCCAACGATATGTGACTTGAAATTGAAATTGAAATGTATTTATAATTATGACATATCGCGCGTGTCGTGTATACCTGGACGATGGGACGACGGGGCGTATTGACCATGCCCATCCAGTGCTCGCGTCCTTTTCCTTGTTGATTTGCTCCCACGCCAACTTTGCCGATGGGGTCACAAGTCCCGATCCGATCGTAGTCCAGGATGGTCAGAATAAAATGACATTTTGGTAGTTGTTCCGGCGTGATGACAAATGTAAAGGACTCGTTAAAGTATGGATTCAAAGTATTCATCTTCACTGCAGTCTTCTCCTTCTTGTATTTCTTCCCGTTCATGAAGCTGTGTGTGTAGTCAACACAATAAACACAATAACAAAAAGTAAACAAATATATATAGCTGTATAAAGAAACTCATTTCACTCTCATCATCATCATCAGTATACTGTCCATTCATATAAAATGAGTATTGACTGTATTGACTTAATTTGGAGTTGGCGCGCAGCGACGATGTCATGTCCTTGGAATTTGGACGCGAAACCAAGGTGGAAAGCTTTTTCGCTTCCAAATTCCAAGGACATCACATCCTCGCTGCGCGCGCCAACTCCAAATTAAGTCAATATAATCATTTTTATATGAATAGACAGTATGTATATAAGAACGATCATAAACACAATTTGAACAATAATAATTATATTCTTCTTTATCAATAAATACATAAAACAAAAAGAAGACGTACAGATTAATTTTGGCAAATGGATCGGATAATCCACCAAAGTCCATTTTCTTCAGGTTCTTTGCTTCAATGATGCAGAGCGTCAACTTGCCGGAAGTCGGGACATATCTTAAGGAGAAACACACTTCCCCCAGAGCTTGCTACTCACACACACACACACACAAACGCACCAACGAATTAAATGAATAAGAAAAATAATACGTCAAATGCCACATTGCCAAATGACATTCGATTCAAAAATCTAATTATTAAATGATTTTAAAATCCCATGCGACGACGCTGTAATCATTAAGTTAAATCAAATCAAATCCACATATAATATAGTAAATTGTAAATCGTACAGCGTCTTCATCAAAGGGAGGAGCCAATTCTTTCCAGCCTTCAAATGGAGCCGCGAGATCCACCTGGCACATGACCACATTCACTTCCCCAATTTGATCATGACTTGAAAATCTGTTTATCCGCACAAATAACAAAATGAATTAATACAAAATTACATACCGTATATACTGTGTTAGAACCCCGGGCCTGCTATAGAACCCACATGTCTGCAGAGACTAAGTCCTGCGCCCATGTCAAATCCATTGTCCGTACATACATAATTCTCACGTTCCCCACTATATAGGGGTTCTATAAGAATTTCCGATACAACACAACCCCTCGGGTTCTATTACAGTATATAAGTATACGGTAAATTAATTTTAAGTTTTTTTAAATAAAAAAAATGTCTGCTAAAGGCGGCGCGCCGCGGCGGCGGCAACACAGCACCTGTCAAAATCGAAAACTTGGATCATCAATGTTTTACACATTATTTCCTCAAACGGATTATTCCTGTGGACAAAGAGTCAAAGGTCAAAGGTGAAAGAGAAAAACAAATTATTTGATTAGACAAAAAACATGCCAATGTCAATTGTCAATCAAAAGTGAATGTGCGAATATATATATATGTACTTGAAGACAAATGTCTCATTAAACTCCGGGCTGAGTTGGCTGCGATGAACCTTGGTTTCAAATTTTTTCTTCTTGTTGTCAAGAAAGAACACTTTGACCTAAATGCGAAGGAGGAATATTAAATCATAATTATAATAATATTCTGCGGCCCACACATACATGTCATATGTATGATTGCAAGATGAATATAATATATGATACTATTACGATAATATTTGAATATTGTATGTGTAAGAAGGGAAGGAAGAGAGGATACACAAATACCGTATAAGCTGTAATAGAACCCCAGGGGTTATATTTGAAAATGTTATAGAACCCCAGGAGATGTATAGCAGGGTGGGGTTCTATATATACGAGGGTTCTCAAAATCTATGATTTTGAATGTAATTCAAATCAGAGAATGTCATTGAAAGCATGAGGATGTATCGGAAAATCCTTTACAACCTCTGGGGTTCTATAACAGGGTGGGTTCTATAACAGCTTATACGGTATATAGATACGTATTACGTATGGATCCGAACTGCCTCCAGAGTCCATCGCCTTTAAATCCTCTGCCTTAATCACTGTCACTGTCAGCTTCATCACAATAATGAACAAAATTCATGTATTTCAACATCCACACACAAATATAAATATAAATATAAATAGCATTTAAGATTTAAGACTTGAAATTTGTGTAGAGTACATGAGTCGTGTTGAAATCGTATTCCAATCTGTATTTGAGCCGTCCAAGTTTCTCCATCTCTTCCTCGCCTGCTTCATCGTCATCATCACATTTATCCATGTCCATCTCCTCAATGTCATCGATGAGTCCTCCAGCTTCCCTCTCATCCCCTCCTCCTCCTCCTCCTCCCTTCCCACCCACGCCCACATTCACCAGGAATCCCTTTATAAAACCATCTTTCCCCGCTTTCCCCCCTTTGTTTCCTGACGAGGAGGAGGACTGCCAGAATTTCTTGCATTGTCGCCAGAGACAGTAACAAGTGAGGAGGATGCCGAAGGTCGCGATACCAGCAAGAATCAAAACGACGCCCCAAACCGGAATCCTCATCTTTTCTGCCATCATGGCGAGTACAGTGGCTTGATCCCATCCTTTTCCATCCATTCCAGCAATGTCATCATCGTCAATTACTTTCGGATGATTCGGACCACCCGTACTCGATCCAGATCCAGATCCAGAGCCGGATCCAGCTTCGGCCATCGTCGTATTAGTTGTTGCCATTGTCGTTGTAGTCGTCATTGTCATGGGCTCATTCGTTGTTGTCCACGACGAGGAGGACGACGAACGGTCCAGGTCCAATGACGACGGTGGCGCCACTGTACTACTCGACCCCACCAGCAGCGTCGTGTTTGTCTCGGGCAGCGAACGTCGTGGAATGGATCGTCGCCCAACATTCTTCTCGTCACTCCCCCACAATGCAATCCTTCCCCCTGGCGCCATTCTCTCTGCGGACGCTAGACTTATAACAAAACAATATCCAAATTCAAACAACGTCACAATCTCACACACAGGCAAACAACAAGGAATATGGCAACAAATCCTCACTGTATGCATGGACCAATTCACAAAATCAAAACCAAAAAACTGCACGACTATATCTGCTGTGTCTGTGTGTGTCACTTTGTCGTCCGTCGTCACTTTCTCTGCGGCAACCATTTCTCACTGCTGCCGCAGTCTGCTTCCCTTTATTTTTCTCGTCAACCCCGCGTCGTCATGCGGACAACCTGAACACCATCAGGCACACGCCGAACCGAACCATTTTTCCTCTTGCGCTTATTACATATTACGCCCACACCACACACACACTGTAAGATTCTGATTCGTAATTTGTAGGTATATTTCTCTTGTTGAATATATTTACATAAATAAAATAAAAACTAGATGATGATAATAGAGTGCATCATAAGAGGGAGAGTTGAAAGAACACACACACACCACGCACACACAGATTGTAAAAAATATCTCTGCAGCGTCTATATAGTGTACCAAAATGCACAGGATGAGATCACATTGCAATGCCACATGCACAAGTGTACATAAATATATATCGTCTGTTAAGTTCACAAAGGAACTATAATTATTTTCCTTAATTTCGTTGACCTGCTCCAACGGTCAAATGGCTGGAGATGGAGCTGTGGGTCCTTCGACATTATTGTCGGCCATGACTTTTTCTGTCCCCCTGAATTTTTTCAGAATTTTACCCACAAAGACGGACGCAGTCGTCGCATTTCCGCAAATTAAGGAAAATCGTTATAGTTCCTTTGTGAACTTAACAGACGATATATAGCCCACCACAAATGAATGTACATAAGTATACACAAGACACACAAAGGATGAGGCAAAGAGAAAGCGAGATTGACTGACAAGAGCGAGAGTTTTGGGAAGAGAAGGAATGTGTGTGTGTGTGGAGAAAAGGTAAAAGTAAAAGTACCTATATAATAGTGAAAGAGAGAGAGAGAAATTTGGCAAGCATTTGGAGTTAACAACAGTGTCGACTGCGGACAAACACACACACACAGCTCATTCATCATACAGAAATACATATCGATGGCCTCATTAAAAAAAGCCTTAACTATACTATAATGTTGGTTTGCAGACAGGATTTCTTTTTCTTCATTTGTTTGCCCAAATTTGAATTCAAATTCCGATCCTGCTTGTTCTTTAACTGTGGGACAGTTCCTGCAGATCCTAAAGGAAACGAAAGGGAGTTCCAAAACGAGCAGAGCCGAATTAAATGACGTTGGCGAGGGTGTGGAGTTGGCAGAGCCACAATGAAAATGATTCCGATTCGAGAGGGACCGTCACCGTCAGGTGCTCGCCCGCAAAACAAAACGGAATCATGATGAGCGAGAGTTCAACATCCGCATGGAATTTCCAATTAAAAGCGCCACATGCGGAACATGGACCAAAACAAAATGGGATTTGGAAAGTGGGCCAATTCAAATATATATAGCCACAGATTTTGAATTTGAATCCGACGTGGGGGATGTGTGGGCAAAGGGAGCCAGGAAATCCTCAGGAAAAAATTGACGAGTGTGTCACCATTTTTTTTTTGAACAAAGACAAGTGTTCCAAAACAGGAACACAGAGAGAACGTCACGAATATGGTGACGAGAGTCAGGTTTTTTGGGATGAAATGTCGACCGGACTCTCAAATGGCAATGGCAATGTAAAATGACAAAAGGACCTGGCAATTTTCCTTGTCGACTCAAACAATGCGGAATAGAAAGGAATTCTCTGTGTATAAATGATGGCTTTTTCCGTTTTTTCATATTGGGTCCGGCTTTCCCTATATAATAGGTCATTTTACTAAAATCATATGTACTAAAAAGATGATGAGGATAATGATCGATTGTTTTTGTTTTGTTGTCCACACACGGTACACGGTGGGCCACGCAGGAGCAAAAGAGCATTGAAGGATTTACGTATGAGAAAAGCATGTTTATTTAACCTGATTAATTTGCCAAAATCCACGCATATACGATACTTGTTATTATTATATAAATCTATATATTGTTAAAAAATGATCCAGTTCTGCCAGTTCATGCTTTATTCCTCGAGGGATTTTCCTCTGACTTTTGTCGTTCCTCACAACGGTATATGTATATGTATATATAAAATCCCGTTTCTTCAGAATTCTTCTGTGGGTGTGCACACAGTACACACACATGAATTGAAACCAAGTCAAAACAACGGTGAAGTTCTCTGTACCTATATATGTATATATATATATCTGTCTTTGTCTTTTTTGTCCTTTCTGTTTTCCCAAAACGGTAATATACATACCGCACACAGCAGGCACATGCACACATGTGAAGCCTTAACAAGAATTTCCATATAATGCAGCACACACACACATGCATATCCAGAATAAAAATACACAGTTGAACGACACAACAAGGACAAGATGAGTACAAAATCCCTTCCCGCCCTGGTCCTGGCCCTTCTTCTTCATCTTCTTCTTCTGACCTCGCACAGCAACAGCAGCCCTTCTTCAGCAGCAGCAGTCCTTAACAATGGGTCAGATTCCCGTTCCGGTTTCGGTTCCGAGTCAAGGGACTATACAATAATCTCCATCATTCGATTCCACAATCTCGTGGACAATGAATATTTAATGTCCTCCACCATCGATATCAACAATCGTAAGGAATCCTTAATTCCCATAATAATAATTCGTCATCACACACACACACACACACACAGCGTGGACGAAACACAAAAACTATATCGTCTGTTAAGTTCAAAAAAGGACGATAATCATTTGGCTCCAGAGGGTGAATACACATTGTGTGCATACGCATATGATGCGTCGGGGGCCAAACGATTATCCACCTTTTTTGAACTTAACAGACGATATGTACGTTTAATTTGACATTTCCGCGCTTTTGTAATACAAAATTTTGAATGTATGTGTATTATATAATATTAAATGTATAGCGCCGAAAAACTACGCATATCACGGGAACGTGGGAGGCTGTTACAAATACCCGGTGAAGGGTACTTCCCCCGTCTATGAGTACTCTTTCATGGACGCCCCGGGTCGGCCCTTTCACTTGTACACGTTGACTTTGGGAGAGATGGACGGCGGGTACGGCTATATTCCCCTCGGGATCCTTTGCTACGTGTTCAAGGCGGCAAGGACTGGGACGAGCCCGGTCTTCCGCTACCGTTACTTGAACAATGTAGGCCACTATTACACGACCAACTTTGGGACGACCCCGGCCGTCCCTGGTTTGACAACGACCTATCAAGGACTCGTCTGGTACATGTTCCCACCCGCCACCCCTTGACAGCTCCCAAATCCAAATCCATACCAATTCCTCAGTTGTCAAAACTAAAACCAAAGTAAACTACTTTTCCTTAGTACTCCATAGAGTTGACCTCAAATTGACCTCAGTTGTTGTTGTAGTTGTTCATTCGAGTTTTCTGCAAAACGGAAAACGTATTCTCCAAACGTTTACCACAACACGATTATTTATGTTTTGCATTTTAAATTGTCCTAATAATTCTACGATTTCCCGAGCGGATTGTCAAAAATAAAACGATATGTAAAATGGAACTGTGGCAATGAAATATGGAGAAATTGGGAGAAAATGCAATTAGAAAAATGATTTTTCAAAAATCATCATATTCCTCATGATGAAGCCAATGATCAACGTTCAAAGCTATATAGAGCTTTTCTTCATCCCACGAATTCTCATTTTCCGTGCGGATAAAACATGCCGAGCACTGATAATTATTAATTATTAGACGCAATCACTCCAGCATTCAACTGCCACGAGAAGTAAACAAGAAGAAGAACAAACAGAGAATATATAGATTTGTTGACTTAAACTTAAAATGTATTATACATTCGCCTCGAGTTGAGCTCATGCTCTTGAGTTTCCTCGTCATCCATACAGTTCATTTCAATTCCACACATTTCTATATAGCAACAGAAGCAGCAGGAGGAGGAAGAAAAATATAAAGTTCAAGATAAGAAATCCACAAGTCCAAAAGTAAATACAAAAAAGAATATAGAAAGAGAGAGAGAGAAAGAAATAATCGAGTTCGTTTGATATTTCCACACACGGTCGATGTGCTCATTAATCTCTGCACTTGCACATTCGTCTTCTTTTTCTTCTTATAGGCACATTCAAACGTATATAGGTATACGAACTTGAAGGAAAATTAAGGAAAATAAAATGGTGGTTTGTGGGAATTGCATCGCGTTTCCTTATAGAAAAATCCAGTCCGATTTCTCTGCTTCTGCAACACCAAATGACTTGCTGTACAAAACAAGTTTCGTGAGCGGACTCTTCAAATTATTTGCATTCGTCGAGTTGGTGAGATCACAGAAATCACACTCTTTGAATTCCACCATTTTCTCCCTTAGATTTCATGAGACTTTTCAACAGAGGCGCAGCTAAATTCCTCAAAGATCCGACCAATCCTTTTGAATTTGACTTGAATTAGATCTTTGTGGATTTTGTTTTCCTTTTGCAGACTGGATTTGGGGTGGCGACACTCTTTTTAATGCACAATGTGATCACGGACTATGGATTCTTGGAGGAGGACCGGAAGTCCAATGCCATCTTCATGGGCTGCGGATATCACGGTAATCACTCGTCACAGTTGACCCTTAGTAATTAACTGCCCCTCATTAGTTCTCACTGTTATAGTTGCCATCTAATTCATGATATTTGTGCATATTTCAATGTACATCAATTTCTGCGAGTATAGCTTTGTTCTTCCTGGAACTCTTTTTGATCCTATTCCAAGTCCGATGCATCAACAAGGTCAGTTCAAAAATTGCTCAGACGAGTGATGAACTGTTCAGAATTCAATGGTCATGAAATTATTTCATTTTAATATTTTTCCTTGTATTTTTTATTTAGGGTTCGTCTTATTGGCTGGGAATTTCTCTGGTGATTTCCGTGCTGTTCAGTGTCGTGCAGGGAAGCGCCTGGTACTTGGCGCCACCTCTCAGTTTCTCCATCTCTGTCCCTGATGATGGTTACGTCCACAACGTCCACATCTGTGACGAGAGTGCCTTCGGTGTCCTCCGGTGTCTCTACAGTCTCCCGCTCTTCATCCTCTGGACCTTGAAGGGTCTCCTCCAGCTCACTGGCTACCAAATCCAGCGGTACATGCAGAAGCACGCTGCGACATTCAAACCCAAAATTAGCAACGATGAAATCCCGCCCACAGAGATTTCCGTCGTTGTCGACCCTGAATTAACACTTAATTATGCATAATTACAATCCGAAAGATTTGCACCTACACATTAAATCAGTAAATAATATCAATTAAAAGAAAAAAGTGTCGCCAGGGGTTCGATTCCGAGCTCCGGCAGGGATTTTTGTAAGCGTACATTTGTTTAATGACGTCATGGAAATTTACACGTTTAAGAAAATCCGCTAATTTAAAAGTATAATTCCGAAAAGACGCTCGTCGAAAACTTTTGAGCTTGGTGAAAATGGGTGAATTGCCAATGCGCTTTTGTCCCTCTCGACTGTGTTGACATGAAATTTATAGGAGAAGATTGCCTAAATTCTCTAAATTGAGGGATGGCTCTATAGAATTTAATTCGGATAAACGAAGTATTTTCTAGAAAATTCAGTCAATTATTAATCGAATTTATGGGAGCCAAAACTGTATATAAACATGACCGATTTAAGAACTATATATGATTATACGTGTCATACGTTTGCTGACGAATGAAATAAGGAACTGAAATATTAATCTCCACATTCATCCAAATTACAATACATGACGCGCAACGGTACGTTGAATGAAGAATGAAGAAAACAACTGAAATATTCATGTCCATTAATCGGCATTATTACATGACTTGTGTCTCACAAAGTCCTGTTCGGGCTTCATGAGCGAAATAGAAGGGCCACAGAACTATATACAGTGTGTCCATTTGAGATTACGGGTAAAAATGGACCAAAAAATAGCCAAACTTTGATATTTGACATTTTATGATCTTTTTGGGGGGTCAAGAGGTCAAAGGAGTGACAAATGTGGTCAAGTCGTTTAACAAACGTTGCTCAGCATGTAATTCTGAGTATGTTTGGCTATTTTGCGGAACAATTTGGATAACCTTGATATTTGACCTTTTGGTCACTTTCGCGACATGTGGAGGTCAAGCGGTTAAAGATTTTGACAATGTCTCTTCGGAAAGCTGAACAAGATTTTTTGTCTGATTTTTTGGCTATTTTTTGGTCCATTTTTACCCGTGATCTCAAATGGCCCCTACGGTTCACGTTATGACCTCTGGAGGTCAAACGAGTGGAACGATTCGCTTAATATTTTACAGGGACCTTCCATGACCCCTAGACATCATCTCCACCAAATTTCATCAAAATTTGACAGAAACCCTTTTCGCTATAACAAAGTGTGCCATGTCCTTTAATAATCCTTTAAAACATTTGATAACAAAATGAGGTTCAAGTGTTTTGAATTCCTGTGTGTTATTTGATGTAGAGGAGCGTGGGGTAAAAATGAGCCAGGGGAAAAAGTGAGCCACTCCAAAAAATCGACCAAGGTGATAAAGCTGTTTTCGCTTCCAAATTCCAAGGACATCAAATCCCCGCCCGCCCAACTTCAAAAAAGGTCAAAAATCATTTTCATCCTAATGGACAGTAAAATGTATCATTCCTTAGTCCAAATTTAGTGGGACATACTGTATATCCACGAGTCATGTAATCAATCGGAGTAATGAACATGAATATTTTAGTTGTTTACTTCATTCTTCACATCCACATTGTAACATTTTGTGTGAGTCATCCACATCCACACACACACACACACACAGGTTTTGTATATACAGCAAGAAAAGCGAACTGGAGTCTCCTAATATAATAGTCACGTTGCAAAAAGCTCATGTCTTGTGGTCTTCAGATTCCAGGTCGCTTTTCCCGGCGTTGTTGCACAAACCTTCTCAAAAGTATATTCTGGATTCACAGAGAACTTTAACTTTATTCAGAGGAAAAGGAGCTAATATATACGCAGCAAATCAAATATCAAGTCCTTGCTTTGTTTTTGTTTCCTGCTAATTTCCGTCTTGAGCTTTTGCTATAGCGCTAATTCAACGCTTTTGCTATAGCGGCGAAAAGTGAGAAAAGAAAAGAGCATGTTGACGCAACAGAATTTGAAATGGATTCACGGACTGCTTTATAGAATTTCTCAATTGAATTTGATTCCGTTTGAATTCAATCAAGTGACAAAGCAAGCCGCAAGCCTAATATCAATGTGGAGAAAAATCATTTTCAAACTATGGCAACTCTGTGCGCTGTCTCAGTTCATTTTCATCGCACTCCGATGTGCTCAATCCGCTTCCACATTGAATGTGGACTTTATTCCGGTAGTTGTCGGCTTCGTGGTCGGCTACATTCTCGTATTTTCCATGTTCCACATTGTTTTTGACGGGAATCGGGTCACTGCCATCAGAATCTATAATGAAATTATTCAAATCCAAAGTATAACAAAACAAAATGCACACAATATTCACACATTTCCTTGTCCCCGCACAATGTTAAATGCCAAAAGTCACCTTTAAATATATATGCTCTGTGTTTTTAATGTATGTTTGCACACAGCCGAATTGGAGTCGGGACCACCCACCACGACACTATTACGAACTGAAACAAAGGAAAAACTGTTGGAGTATTTTCTTTACTGTCTACGGTTTCCTCTTTGTCTATCCCATTCTGTACGTTGTCAAACCGGATCTTCCGATGCTTCTCATTTCCACCGTTCCAACCAACTGGAGGAATGTCTGGACAGTGATTCCATGTCTCGCCTTGGACTCACTCGGGATTTTTGTGTACTTAACTTGGGTCATTTATGGGGATTTCATCGTCATGTCCTTCCTCATGACGTTCAGGGACTTGGCACAGTCGGCCATCCGCAAAATTCGGTAAATTTTCCTGATTTTGTCTACATTTTCCTTTGACTTTCAGACTGATTTAATTTTTGTTTCTTTTAGAGAGTCCAGTTCGGATTCGGGTTCAATTCTTGGTGAATTGATGAGGATTTTGCGAGGGTCAGAAACTCAACTGAAACTCTTCAACCAGGTGTTTGCGTCTTATCTTTGGTTTTTCAAGATTCTGTTGATGACGTATGCGGTGTTGGGTGGGTTTTCTTGCATTCGACTGGTCACGGCAAATCCTCTGCTCGCCATCATGTACAGCATTCCGTTTGTGTTCTCCATCATGTTCTACATGATCATGTACCAGCTGGCCTATCAAATCACGACCAACGCTGAACAACTCATCAAGCAAATTGAGTCCCATTCCGTATTACGTTTCAAGAAGCAGGGAGATCGAAAGTACTGTGAGAGGATTTTGAAGTCCATTCCAACGCTGGCAGTGTCCCTTGGCGGGTTTTACATGGCTGAGCGGGAGTCCGTGCCCATTTTTGTGGACTTTGTTATCGGGAACATTGTGGATCTTCTCACTTTCAAAACCTCATGAACGAATTGCAGGTCTCTTTTGACGTTCATCATGCAAAAAGTATTCTATGTGGGGAAAAAGAGATTATTCCCCAAAAAGGATAAGAAATTGGTGCTTGAAAAGATAAAATGCTAAAATTTGTTATAAACCTTGTGGAGACTATCGAAAATACGCTTGACGGTCATATTGGACCTAATACGGATTTTGTGTTTGCGTTTTCCCTTTATATGTGCTGTCCTCAAGAAATTATTATATAGAAATGCATACATATTTTGTATATTATACTTGCATTTTGACGACGTACAAGGGAAATCCAAGTCCAGAAGATTTCACCGCTCTGTGAATTTCCAATTCAATTTAAATTAAAACCACATACAGAAAATCCAAATAGGTTTGACAGGGAGAGGAAATTCAGGATCCTCGAGATTTTAACACAAATGAAAGCTGGAGATTTGAAGGGTATATCAAGGAAATGCACCCAGTCATTTTCAGCTATAACCTGCTGCTGTGAAAGTGAATGTGAAGTGATGAAGTGACAAGCGAGTGCGAGGGAGCAGGCAAGGAATTTACATGGTGCGCCATAAGCAACAATGTATTTCACGTTCGTATATAAATCTCTCCACTGTGCCACCATTTCCCAACGGATTTGGCCCATTTTTTGCAAGCCATTGCTAAATCTTATGTGCACAACACAATCATGTGGGAAAACCGTCGAATTTTTAAATATTTTAGCATTTTCGTAATGTTAAATTGGCAATTTTCAGTTTCCAATTGGCAATTGCCATGTCACATGCTAAAGTTATAGATTATCGAGGAAGGGAAAACAAGCGAGAGAGATTAAACACATGTATTTTTGCATTCGTATTTAATCATTTAAGTTTTGCTACACATTTATTCGTTGGATTAGTATAATTGAAATGGATGTGGGGTAATGTGCAAATGTAAATGTTCACCCACAGAACAAGCGCAATTGAAATTGACAATTGCTCAGAGACCGAAAACTCGTCAAGTGTGCCTGTGAAATGTGTATATATACACAAAACACAGACACTGTCTCGTCCTCGTCGCTATATAATTAGATATTCTTAACTTGTGTCATTTTACATTTGAATTTGTCGTCTCATTTCACTTTCCTCATGCACACAATTTCGAAATTGACTATCGTGTAAACATCTGCCAATTTGTCGTCCATCCCAAAATTTACAAAAATTTTCTAGTCTCACAGGATGATTTAAAAGGGAGACAATTGTCACGTCCCGAAACTCCTTGTCAAATGGATAGAAACTTTGTTCAGTTTTCATTTCGTCTATATAGACAAACACAACATTTAAATGATTTTGGATTAAAATGAGACGGATTTTGTTCATTTTCTCTGGACTCTAATTAAAATCCCCGTGAAAACCTTTCAGCTGGATTCAGCTTTTAATTCAAATCACAACAATTTCACAGTGACGGAGGAAAATCCCCGAATTCACCGTGTCAAACGACAACACTTTCAAAATCAAAATCAAAAGTGACTGGAAACGCTTTGAGAATTTTCATAGCCCGAAGACTCGGCTGCATGTCCTCGCTGGAAGTGGACGAAAGTCTGAATGAACCCTTTAAAAATGCTCAAACTCGGACTGAGCATCAAACTCAAAGTATACAAAGTAATCGAGAGCGTTTCCGATTGCATATCGATTGCAAATGCAATGGCCTTTTACGACAATTTCAGTGACAATAACGAAAGCCCGAAAATGATTCGAATATATATTAATCGAAATTTCCATCCCGCGAGAGACGTTCAAGATTTCCACTTCGCTCAGAGTCATCTGATTCTGTTTTTGATTCTGAGTCAAAAGAGTTGATTTTTAAATCCGCATGGAATTCAATGTCGGGACGTTTGTTCGCCTTCCGGTTCCGGTTTTGGGCTCATTGCACTCTGCACCGGATTTTATTGCGAGTCTCATTTAATATTTCAATAAAACTTTAACAGTCTCGGATAATTGTTTCCTTGATTGGATAAATCCCTCATTCTTGTCAATTTCATGATTGAATTTTAATTAACTTAAGCTAGCAGTAATTGATATAAATAATTCATTGTCGCTTCCGCAAGCAAACATCCACAGTCATATAACTGAGAAACCTCAAACTAATTCAAATATATTAAGCTGCTTTATTTGTCACGTGTTTTGAAGTTAATTATCCCAATTGAACTTATATTATTATACCTTTCTTCTTTCCCAATGGAAGAATTCAGACCATTGCAGTAATTTTGGGAAGGAAACCAAGGAAAAAATCTCTCGCCGTCATCAATCAAATTCTGGATTTTTTGGATTGTCAAGAAAAAAATCCCAGAGATTTGAATCACAATTTCTTCTCATTCCAAAAGTTGGAAATAAATACAATTATTATATTTTCAATAGTAATTTGGGATTTGGATTGACTCAGAAGCTCATCGAAGGCAAGTCAAATATTTTTGAACAACTTTGTAATGTCAATTAAGTTACATTTTGGACAATAATTATTAGACAATAATATATTTACAAGAGTACAATATTTTTACGACTTGATTCTCCACAGAATTATCATCTTTATATCCTTTTAGAACTATATAAACAAATCTTCATGATGTTGATTGATGTAATTTAATTGTTTATAATACACATTATTCAAGATCAACTAATCTACATAAATTATCAAGATCAATTTTGTATAATGAAGGAAACTTATTATGTTGCAGATTGAAAGTGAAGAAGGTGACTTCATACAATAAATATCATCAAATCAGCAAAGACGTGAAAGAAATCAATATTGGTAGAAGATGACGATTAATCGAGGTCAAAGGTCATGGCGTGGAAATGACACTTTGGTTTTCGGGATTCTCCCAGGAATTCGATCGACCCGAGTCGGCATCATCTTTAACTTGGTAAAACATATAGTCAAAAACATAATATTCAGAAGGCCACAGCTTTTTCTCTCTGCATCAAAATATCATCAAAATAATGATTTTATACCTTTTGATACCTC
Organism: Gisinianus flammeolus; assembly: GCA_034699125.1. Classification (NCBI taxonomy): domain Eukaryota; kingdom Metazoa; phylum Arthropoda; class Collembola; order Symphypleona; family Katiannidae; genus Gisinianus; species Gisinianus flammeolus. The sequence goes on from JAIUND010002253.1 coordinate 15,614, forward strand.
CACGGCTCCACATGATAATAATAATAATAATAATAATACATTTCTCATTTTGTTATTTATTATATTATGAAGGTCATGCCGTTGACGATTCTGGTTCTTTGTTTGACTGGCATCATCCTAAATTTAACTCTGTCTCAAAAGACATTTAATGGGATTGAACTTCAATTAGACAATTGGCTCGGTGTGAAATGTAAGAAAAGTTAATTAATTCGTATACTGCACTATACAAAATAAACTTGCCGTTATAAAGTTTAGACTTCAAAGTTAATTTCCTTTCTTTGTATTGTTAATTGTATATAGTGAATGCTGGCGATCTCGGGTATTTGTCAAGCGTCAGTATTTTGTATTTCTTTCCAGCAGCTCTGGCTTGGAATGCATTTAAAACGGTACATAATAACTAATATACTACAAAGTTACTTATATCAACCATAATTATCATAATTGCGTGAGTATAATAATTGGAATTTAAATTGAAAAAATCTCATGATTGTTTAATTGTTGTTTTTCGCTATATGTTTTCGTACAGGAAGACAGCTTTTTGATCTTGCTATGGGTTTTGATCCAGCTGTTTGGATTTTACTTTCGGATGATCGTTTTCTTGCTCCGATTTGGCGAATACTCGGAATTTGCCTTCATTTTCTGGCTCATGGTTCTCGGTGGGAACTTTTTCTTCCTCATCGTCACCTGGAAGTTCCTAACTGGCGTCGTCCGAAACCGAAAACAAATGCCCGTTGTCAATATTGTCCCTCGAAAACGGAAACGAGTGACTTTCGGACACATGGAAACCAGTGTTTAAATGTTATTGAACGAGATCGAACCATTTTTTATTATTACTTGACCTCAATTTTGCTCATGAAACATGACAATTCTCTCATCCATTTTACATTTTATTTATTATTTTGTGTTCAAGCTTTTTTTGGTATATTTTGGTATATTTTATTTACATTGATTTGGTAATTTAATTACTAAATATAATTAACTTTATGTTTTATTTATTTGACTGGGGTAAAATATGAATTATACAAAGATTGATCTTGAATTAGAAAGTTTGGCATTGATTTTCTTTATTTATCGGGCATCGAGAATATTATTCTCAAATCATATCATAATAATGCAAAAAAAATCGTGGACAGTTGAGATATTTCAGTATAGAAGTTAGAATTGGAATTGGAATTGGAATGAACTAATAGTTCAAAATTTTCAAAAGAGTAAAAATGTGGGAAATGAATCGAGCTCGAATGCTTCCGCCTTCTCTCACCCAATAATTCCAGCCCAATTCCACCACGAGGAAATAAATAATGCCAATGGCGAGAAGGAAAAGGTAAATATAGAAAATCAAATGAACGTCCGAGTCCTTAAATGACAATTCCTTGAACACTTCCTGTCTTTCACTCACAAACGTCATTTTGTTCATATTAATTTTCCGCCGTCGTTGCCTCCGATTTTCCTCGAATTCCTCCCAAAACCAGTAGATGCCGGATGAGAGGAGTTTTCGCATTTGCCGAGACGTCCATTCCGGTCGATGTTTGTCCAGGCCGTCACAAATATAAAAGCCGGTGGATTGACTGAACGAATCGTCATACGTCATCTCTCGATTATGACCGAATTTCATTGCCTTCCCCCTTTTTTTCCTCATCTCATTCTGCCCCTCTTTCTTTTCCGCTTCCTCCCATTTCCTCATTTCCTCCTTGAAAATGCTCCAATAGAATTCAAAATCCCGCGTCCACATGAAAAATGCCGTCTTCTCTTCCCGCAGCTCGCTACGAATGAGGGTGGGGAGTTGGGCGGGACATGTGCGGTGCGTGTGATTCATCAAAATGAGATATTTGTGATAGTAGCGGCAGGATGGGAATTGGCTACAATTGGACTGGGAAAATAGGACGGATTCTCCATGTCCACAAACATGGAGCTCGCAATGCATGAACGTCGTGTTGAATAGCAATTTCTTGCCCGGGAGTTGCCCGCGCGGCGCCAGGTGATAAAATGGCGCCGCCCCTCGCCCACTCCACACATCCGCATGGATCCCAAAGAAGTCAAACTGAACATCCGGTTCCGGTTCCTGTTCGCAATCCTCGTCATTTGGTGGGAGCGGGACGTAGTACAGACGAAAATGGGCATTTTGTTCAAAAATCTCTCGCCCATATTTCCAGTCCGTCTCCCCCGGGAATTGAACCGTGTACTCGCATTTAATTATTCCGCGATAGGCGTTTGTGAGGACGAGAGCGGCGAGGAGCCAAAGGGCCAGAATGATCCTGCACAATTCCTCGAACTGTTCCGCAACAATCTCATTTTGAACATCGCTCGAGATTTGAATTTGATTTTGATTTTGAATTTGAACTGGCGTCGTTCGATTGCATTGCTCAACCAAAACCCGGCCGAGCCATGAAATCGTGGCGGGAATTGCATTCAGAAATACAAAAAAGTCCCTTTTCCGCTCCCGCTCCCGTTTCTTTTCTCCCGCTTTTCGAAGGACCATTATGAAAACGGCGATGGTGAGGGCCGTGAGGAGGATGGCGTCAAAGAGGGTGAGCCAAAGGTTGAGTTGAAAAGGGCCCACGTAGATGGCAAAGGAGTCCGAGTGGACGTGAACCGAGTCTGCCGTGATGAACCGGAAGCTCGTTTTCCCCGTCGGCGCCCATCCTTTGTAACAAATGGTCGAAGTCGCGCTCTTCACTTCTATCCCGAAAACGGGCCAAAATCTATTCATTTTCCTCTCGTCCAGCGAAGAACCTGTTTTGCCATCATCGGTCGTCATATTATGTTCATTTGTCATGGGGATAATTGTGATATTCAGGCCGGAAAGGAGACATTCGGACGTGGCTTGAGTCAAAGAGGGCGCTGCATCCTCTGGCTTTTGCCTGTGAGAAAATGGATCACAACTCTCGTCATCCTTTTTCGTCCCTCTCACACGCGATCTTTCAATGTCGCGGTTCGTCTCGGGATCCAATGGAACTGCTAGATGACGATTCGCTACCGCATTTTGGTAGATCCGCATCATTTCCTGGTAGCAGGACTTCTCAAGGACATCGATGATCAGTGGACACTGAAAAGGGATTTCAATGCCATCGACAAAGCAATTTGAGCACAAATACCAGCCCCGGGTAATTTGAGGATGATGCTGATGCTGATGATGATGAAGAAATTCCTCATTGTTTCTTGTTTCGCGGGCCTTTGAATTGTCATTGTCGTTGTAGTTTTGGTTGTAGAAGAGAAGGAAAACGGGTGGTAGGATTTTGGCGGCAGGATCAAACCAAAAACCCATTTGAAGGAGCTCGTTCCGAAATGCAGGGAGATTGAATCCGAATTCGTTTGCTATGAATAATGTCAGGGCAAAACGATCCTCGATTGGATGGACAATGGCGGGATTTAGGACTTGAGCGAGGTCACGCGCACTGTGAACGTGGAGTCGGTAGAGGAAATTGTCATCCCATTGGTTGAGGGGCGGGAGGAACAAAATGTTGACATAGCAATAGAGGTGACGCCGACGCGGGAGTCGCAATTCTCCCCATTGTTCGTGCATGCTAACACTGGTACTGATTTCCATTTCTGGTGGGAATGTCGATAGCAGAATCTGGTTGTGGTTCTGATGGTTAAGGGACGAGTTGGAGCCTTCGGATTCCATTTCCTTAAACTCAAAGTGATCCCTTCGAGGGAGATTTGTAGGTATTGTGTTAGAATTGATGAGGATTGGCATTGTGAGATGAGCGTAGTCGAAAATGCCTGGGGCAACCTGAACAAAATGGAGGATGCAGCCTTGTAGGTCTGATAGTAAAGGGCTTAGCTTCAAGAGAACATCCGAATCATAATCTCTTTGTATTTCCCGCATTTCCTGTCCTTTAACTTGGAATTGTAATTGAAATTGAGCCAACGGAACGAAGCATAATAATAATAATAACAATAAAGGGATCCCAATTTCCGACGGAATTCTGAACATTTTGAAATTCGGAGTTTTCGAGTTTGGGGAGACGAGGGTAAAAGTACAAGTGAATGTTTTCCTGTCGTTTTTTCCGCACACTGTGACCAGCGGGATATTTAAATTCAAATTAAGTTTGAATTGTGTAGTTTGGTTTCCGTTTTTCGTTTGAATTCGTACAATGACATTTTTTGAAATGCTAAAAGGAGATCGGGAAAAGCAACGCTTGTAAATTGTTTGGAGCAAAAAGGGGGAAATGTGAACGTTCGCAGTTCTCATTTATCGGTGAAGAAATGGATTAAATAGTGAATGGTAAAGGATTGCAAATGGAATGGAACAATGATTGCGATTGCGAGTGACTCGCAACCGATAAAGTATAAAAATGGACATGATTTAATGGACTCTTAATTGAATTTAATCATAATCATGTATATGCAATCGAGTGAGATGGGAAAAAGCAATCGATTTCTTTCACAAATTACTATATTTTATTTAGTATTTTGACTTGGGGAAAATTCAAAATTAGGACTGATTTAAGAAGACAAATCAAATGAAAATAAAATGTGGAAATACCGTATAAGCTTTTATAGAACCCCACCCTCTTATAGAACCCCCTGTCTGCAAAGACTGAATCCTGTGCCCATTTCAAATACATTGACGTACATACATAATTCCCACTGGGATTCTATAAGATTTTCCGATACAACCCCTGGGGTTCTATTACAGCTTATACGGTAAAGCAATAAGTATCTACCTATACCAAAATTAACACTACGTAAACAATCTCCATATATATTGTTATGAGGCGAGGTTTTTAGGGAGCGGAGCTCCCCTAATGAAATGGCATATCGTCGGCCTAGTTCCGAAAGGTTCCATAATTTTTTGATGGGCGGGGCGTCGTACTTGAGTTACATTAACAAGGGGGCGTAGCCAAAAAATATGGAACCTTTCGGAACTAGGCCGACGATATGTCCGTCCGTCCGCCCAGACGATAATAACTACCAAACCGTTTAAGATTTTGACTTCTGTGGTCTTTTGTTATCACTTTGTATTATAGCAAGACTCGGAGATGGTCATCATCGTAAAACCCGTTTCGGTTTTATTCGGGTTTTTTTAACCTGTTTTCCCAGTGTTTTACGATCTTTAACCATTCCGGGGTAAAAAATCACGAGGAATCCCCATACCAAAGTCAAACTTCGAGAAATCCGAAATCTAAACCCCGAATTCCGCGTTTTACCCAACTTTTCAAGAAATTACCAAATTCGTTGGATTCTGTGGGGTACAAAAATCATGGGGAATCCGACTGGAATCCGAATCCATAAAATCAAAATACAAAACTCCACTTTTTCTAATCGAATTTTTAACATAGGAATAATGAAAATCCTTCTCATGACTTTATATAGAATTAATAACGTGTGTTGACCGGGTTTTCTTTCCATGAGTCTATGAATTAGTTTTGAACAAACCACAAACCATATACTACATATTATGTAGTTTCGGAGAAAATTAATTATGAAATGAGGGCATGTTTTTGTCCCCCGACTCCTTTATTGTATTATATATGAGAGGTTCGTGTCCAAGTTCCAGTTTGCCCTTTCCCAAATGACACTGGGTCAACAGAACGTGTGCACAATCGCAACAACAACGCAAGGAAATGGAGAAAATGGGAACTCGCATTACCACAAATCAGTGAAAACCTGGATAATATTTATATAGGTATATATACGAATTGACTGTTGGAAGTTTGGAAGTTGGAAGTTTAATTGCATGGTCACTCATTATATACTATATATCGTCTGTTAAGTTCAAAAAAGGTCGATGATCGTTGGGCCCCCGACGCAGCATATGCGTATGCACACAGTGTGTATTCACCCTCTGGGGCCAAATGATTATCCTCCTTTTTTGAACTTAACAGACGATATACATATTAAATATCCCTCTTCTGTCTCTTTGTTGATGTGTTGCGTTGCATATGTTATACACACAATGCAAGATATTACTAAAAAGGTTTTCCTGTGTATATATACGAAACTTGAAATCTCTCTCTTGTTTTTGCCTGTATATACTGTATACATATAGTCAGTGACTATTACTCACTGTATATCTATCTATAATCTATACAGTCTGTATACATACATAAGGAGCAACAAAGCAATGCAATAATGCTCCTTGTCTTACAACAATGCAATGACAATGAGAATGAGAGCGCTCACACGAGTGACTATATATATATATATATTTACGATGTGTGTGTGTGCATCACAAATCTGACTGGTTTTGTCGCTTGTCTTTTGTCTTTTGTGTGTGTGTGATGAGCCTAGGTTGAGCTCACATCTAATATATATTATATCAACATCACTGAAATGTAATATGTATATGTATATGATATGTGTGCTTGGGTGAGATGAGCTTGAACATCTGTATAAGCAACCTTCCTTTGGATTCCTCAGTCAAGTTTGTGACTGTATATATATTATATGTATTGTTCTAAATACTAAATACACACAGCTTAACAATTATACATGGTATATGTTGCTCGAATCTGGCTCCCCTTCTTTACGACTTTACGACTTGTTTTCCTATTCTTTTTTCTTTGTTTATTCGCCTAATATATACATGAACAGCATCTTTTGCACTGCTGCTCTCATTCGCTTCATTCCTCATTTTGCTGTATACAGGCTACAAACAACTCCGTGCGGGAAGTTAAAAGGAAATGGACAAGTCTCTCCACATTCTTTCTATTTACTGTGTGTGGTGAGAACTTATTGCCTTTTAAATTTAAATTTGAATTTGAATTTCCCTGTCTGTCCGCGGTTTCGTGTGGTGTCATCCTCGTCCACACATTTTCGTCAAGTGCAATTTAGAAGGACGAGAGAGAGAGAGGAGGAGGATTTGACAGAAAGAAGGAAACCACGCACACACATACACAAAAAGAGGGGACAATAAAATGAAACAAACAAAGTCTGTAAGCAAACAAAAATAACCCAAACGAAACATCACTTTTGAATCCCACTGAAAATTTACACACGAGAAATTATAATGTATAAATAAATCCAATTGAGGTATTTTATGCCTATATATATACTGCATTCTTTTTTTGTGAATGTGGGAACAGATGAGGATGAGGACATTTCTCTTTCCCATCGTCTTTGGGATGCTCATTCTTCTTTGGTTGGAGTCGTCATCTGTGTCTGCCACGGTATATATTTCACGCTATCCCACTTCCAATGGGCATACGCATGCGCATGGTCATGGTCCTCCCCCCAAAAGACATGGTCAAGCACATTCAAATGCTCCTCGTCACGATGATGCGGATGATGACGATGATGATGATTCTTCGAATTCTGCTCAAGATGATGATGATGAAGATGAAGGTGGAGAATCTGGGTCTGGGTCTGGGCCAGGTAGGATTCTCCCGGGTGATCCCTCGGCGTCGCCCATGAGGAGGAAAAAAGCTCGACAACATCAAAATCCTTATAATTATAATTCTAATCATAATTATAATGAGGAGAAAGGGGAGGAGAATGACGTGGTGACATGGCAAATTCACTATCCAAAGATACTACAAGGGATCCTCCCATCTCCTCCCATCCTCCGCCGTCTACCTTCAAACAAACCCGGCTTTAAAATGTTCTCCCTCTCCCTCAAACATCATGATGCCACCACCCCCACAGAGCCAGTGCCAATGCCATACGGAGGTCGTGGAGGTCACGGAAGTCACGGATGGAGAAGACAACCATATTCCCGTCGATCCGAGGAGTTGGAAGATGAGGAGGAGGAGGAGAATGACGATGATGATGAGGAGGATCAAGAGGATCCAGAGGATTCAGTTCAGCAAGAGCAAGATCAAGATCAAGTACAAGGCGAGAAAAATGAGAATGCGAGTGGTGGAACAACTGACGACGACGACGACGGAGAGAAACAAAAGAAATTGTTTGATATGATAAAAGTGGAGGAGAAGAAGGAAAATGAGAGGAGGCGGAAGAAGATCAAGGAAATGTTGAATAAAGATGGCGCTGCTCTCTACAGCTCCTCCATTTTTCATCTCAAATCCCCCGCCAACATCCCCGATGAAGAACATTACACGTAGTGTGTGTGTGTGTGTGTTAACCAAAGAGACAGATAATATCCACATTCATGATGTGGATAATCCAGCCAATCACAACATGGGGTGATGTGATTTCGATTTCCTTTCAACGTTTTACACTATTTAATTTATTTATTGCTCCAATTTGTGCTCGTCCTCATTATGAAATGTAATGTATAATGGAATTTGAATGTAAATGTAAATCTATATACGCCGTTTCAATCCAAAAACCTTGTGCTGTTGCAATGAGAAGGTCATTTGATTCCATATAAAATACACAATCGTAGATTTGATGATGCATTTACACACACAGTTCATGACTATTAGTTCTTTGCATGATTAATTTGTCAAGCGGGTGGCCATCTTAAATTCCGAAGGTAATCCGAGGTCAAAAAACGGGTGACCTAAACTGGCCAAAATGATTTGATTTTTGTAAAAGTTACTTTTTCTGAAGTTTCTATATAAAAGACCTGACAATCGTCACAATGGAACTCCCTGATTTTTTGATGAAACTGAGATGACAATGGAACTCCCAAATTGCCGCTCTGTCGCTCTGGACACTGTGCAGTCCGACTTTGAGCATCAAATTCTGCGTCAAATGAGTGGTCGGATCACCATCAAATTGAAACAAGTTTATTTGATTCACAAGTAAACCTTTTTTGCTATGTTTTCGATATTGACCTGGAATTGACCTTACTGGTCAATTCGAGTCTCCTGAGCA
>JAIUND010002254.1:0-24331 GCA_034699125.1 Gisinianus flammeolus
TGGGTTGGGATGGGATAGTATTTTCGGGTTCGGGATGGGATGGGACGGGCAAAATGTGAAAATGCTCCTCTCTGATAGGTACTACAACTAATCAATGACATTGAAGAAATACTTTTTCTTCATTTGTAATCCCTGTTGAGGTATTACAAATTACAAAGCGAAGAATCAAAAATGTTTTAAAAACTATAGCTATTTACAAAAGAAGATTTAAAAAAAACGAGATAAAATAAAAAGTAGTAAGATTACATACAACAATCCTTAAAAATTTAAAAATTTAAAAGTATATAGATGGATATCAAATCAAATCACATAATCGTGCATCTACGTTTAGAACCGATTTTCCCATGCGCCTTTTCTCCGGAATTCGGGGTAACACTAAGAGTCCGACTTCCATGAGCATTCCCATGCATACTGAAATAATCGGAAGTACTTTCTCCATCGGGGGAGGAACTTCGAGCATTGTCACTCCCTGGAGACGACAAAAACCATGCTTGATCAAAATTATCAAACATTGTGAGAGTCAGATCTAAATCATCACCACTATCACTGTCATTATTAATATTAGTATTAGTATTATTATTAGTTTCACTATTATTCGAACTATTATCCTCATCATCAGTTTGGTTATTTGCCAACCTGGATGTTTTTAAATTGTTATTGTTATTATTTGATGAATTCAGTCCATTTCCGTTATTAGCTCCTCCAGAATTTTCGGATTCAGGGTTATTATTATTATTATTGCTGTTGTTATTTGGTGATTTTTCCAATGCGGATAAACTTGTAGCTCTTCCAATACGGAACTCCCGTAATTTGTCACTGGTAGTATTAGCTGAAGATTTATTGTCATTTCGATTCCCACCGCTCTCATCTTCTTCATCTTCTTTGTCTTCTAGTGGATCCAATGAATCTTCATCCGAGTCACTCATCGTTTTGCCTGACTCAATGACTGCCGACACTATTTTGACTTGATTACTACTTGCATTTGAAGGGGTTTTTGATTTATTACCAAGTTTTCTTAGACTGGACGGGGAAGACGTGGAATTTGAGTGAGAAACTGAATTTGAGTGAGATACTGAATCCCTTTGATGACTTGGTTTACGAGGAAGCCGACGACCGGCTGGACCTCTCACACGACTTTTAGTTACACAATCTAAACGAGCAGAAGTTCGTGGTAAAGTCCCGGTACTATTATTTGCGGTGGTGGTTGTGACAACTTCTGATGTGACAGTGTTAATACTGTCAACTTCCGATGACAATTTCCCATTTTTCCCCTTGTCCTTCTCCTTTTCCTTGTCCCGATCTTTCCCCTGAGGATTAATATGAGAAAATCGGTTAAACACACAATTAGTAGTATTTCTCTTTTGTTGTCCTTCATTTCTAGCTCTTTTATAGTTATTATTGTTATTACTATCATTTATCATCTTGGTACCTACGTATAATTGCATATCATTTCATAATTCACATATATAGATATATATTTCAAAACTTAAATTGAATACCAACCTTAGTAATAGATGAGAGATGAGGACTTCTATCCCTCAGTTGTGGTTGAGGTCGTTTGTCCTTGGGTCGGATTTTATTCATTGCCGAGTTAATCGCGTTCACCCATTCCTTCATCTCGGTCAAAGATTCTGCGGCAAAATAATGCCGGCCCTATATATATATATGAGAGAAAATTTAAATGAATATGAGGTCACATACGATATGAACGTTTGAAATCATACAAAATCATGACAAAACTTTTATATATAGTGCATACTTTTTTAACACTTGATATTAAAAATATGAATAAATAGATATGTTTACCGAATGTGACTCGAAAAATCCTTTGTCGGAAGCACCGATGACAAAGACGTTTGTAGCTTTCCTGGAGATTCGAGTGGAGGCTTCCGAACAACAGTCAAAATATTCGAGATTGACAAAACCGGAGGACTTTTCGCTTCCGTCACTGCCTTCGCTTTCAAAATAATAAAGTCTTGATTTGACTAGCAGACAATAGCGATCCCTCCAAGTCCCCGCTGTCAGTATTCCTTTCCCACTTAATTTCTTCAAAGGTCCTAATTGTGTTGCATTTTCCTTCAAACTGGAGACTCCGGGAATGTCCTGTTTTTTTGTAATACAAAATTCCTGTTTAGTTATCACGATATTCACCATTGTCACAACTCTATAAGCACATTACTTCATATTATTTGTATATTATATTATGGACATCTGTTAAATCAACAGATTCAAGTCTAAATTAACTACAAAACTTGTGTGTTATTTTTCAAAGTTGGAAAACTGACGATGTGTGGGAGAGAGAATCTCCTGTGTGTGTATATGTGACTATTTTTCAATTTGAAATGACTCATTTCAAATGGGACAAACCAGCAAACAACAAACAGACAACCAAACAAAAACGAAATGATCAAAAACTGAGTGACTGAAAGGGTGAACAAATGAAAATTGAAAATGTATAGCTATACACAAAACAACTATACAATACCTACAACAATACAGGGTGGTTCCACTTTTTTTTGTAATAATAAAACTCCTCAAAAGTGAGCAGTCAACAAAATGCATGCATTGAATATGTACAATGTATACATTTCTACAGCCTCAAAATACTCATACGAGATTTAATTTGACAATATAAAAGATTGAATAGAGAGAATGAGTTTCATATTATTATACCAAACTATGTATAAATATGTACAGATATATACGACGGTTATTAGCACAGCATGTATAAAATGTATGACTTGAACAATACAATCTAATACAATAATTTATTATTGTAATACTTTTTTTGGGGGGTATACACATAAACTTAATTTACTTTACTTTAGTCTATATTCTATATACAAAATCACTCACCACTGTAACTGAAACTCGATTGAATTTCATTTTGTGTCGTGTGTTCCTTCGTTGTCGACCAAACTATTACAATCGGCAATTATAATATGTTTCTGTATTTGCTCAAGTGTTACCTTTTCAATATACACATATATATGTACATATACGTATCAACTTTTGTACCCCAATTTGGATTATATTGAGCTATATAGAACTAATATAATATTTGTATTATTATTACATATTATTGATATCAAAAAAGAGGAAATTGCACTTTGCAATATCTAATATAAAATGTTTCGTGACAACTCGAGCTAAACAAGACCGCTGCTTAATTTTATACACTCACTGATTTGAGTTTTGTATACTGCAGTTTAATTTTGCTATCCACAAAGTTGTTGAGCCACCCAAATTCCTCGATTATTTAACTAATGATAAAAGTAAATTCTAATCTAAATTAAAAGAATTCAAATCTGCCTAGAAAACATTTGATCTCAAACCGCAACACGAACTAAATCTTATGAGAAATTCTGTCATCAAGTTAAGTACTTTCATTACTTACAATTGTATAGATGCGAAATAAACTAAAATTGCAATACATATGTCTGTATCTCATCGGGGTGTATAAAATATATGTGGCGTTTTACATATTTGCTCTAAGGCAATTGGAAATATTATTCATGAGACTTATAATTTGAAATTTCATTGTCATGGTCACACTGCTGTCTTTACTATATATATAGCGATATATAATGTAGAATTGAAATGACTCTGAAGCAATATACATATCATTATAGATATTTGTTTGACTATCTCTGTTTGCATGTGCATTTGCATTTATGCCCATGATTATTATGTGTGTGTGTGTGTGTGTGTGTAATTATAATATTTGTTATTTGTTTTATTCGGAATTATTATACTATATAGTAATAAGTACAAGTTGTGGCTCCATGTTCCACATTCATTAGTCATTTCATTGCATTGCGTCTGTCTATTGCAGATATTATTATGCATGCTTGTATTTAGTATTTATGTATAAAGAATTCCCAAAAAGGATTTTGATGGAACATTAAAAAATTGAAACAGTTCCAAAAGATACATCGAAATTTACACAAGCAAATGTAGCATATATACTATGTATATGTATACCCACTACAGAAATAGTGAAATACACAAGGGGAGAACACACAAACAAAGATAGTATAACAACAACTATATATGTGTGGAATACTGTGGATGCAATGAAAAGAGTGGAGGCACAGGAAAAGGAAGTGACAGCTCAAGAATCACAATTCCTCTCGCTATATATACAGAAACTACACATAAAACATCTCTGTGGTGTGTATGTGTACACAAATACATTACATTTTACTACATTACATTAACTATATATCTCTGTACAATTTACCTATGTATAATATTTTAGTATCTAACAATGAAATATGCGCTGGAAATCACAACGCCTGTATATAAAGTGTAAAAGTGTGTACTGCTCAGTGTTATATGTATAATCAGTAACTACTCGAAAATAATTGGGGAATTCAAGGTCTCTCTTGAAAGGAATTTGCATACACATAGCAAAAGAAATTAATTTTTATTATGAACAATTCACTTTTTCTATGTATGAACTATGAATGTGTGTAGATTTGTATAGATTGGAAGATTTGCAGCTCAAATTACATAGTTAGAAAAAAACAACCCAAAGAGATGTTGAAGGGTCGGGTCAGTTGATCATTTTCCCATCGACTATATCTTTCTTTTGTCTCTTCCATTATCTTGCCCTCAAATTCCACATAATTTAACAAAACTCAACGCATAACACCCTCTGAGGCAAAATTTCCACTATACGCTTTTGAGTATAGTGAATTGATATGAATACGAGGAAAAATATATTTTGTGTTGGAATTTGGAATATCAAACGATTCTATGAAATCCTGTAAAGTCGAGATTCGAGATATCTGGACAAGTATTTATACACAAACAGGGATAAAAACTCATCATCATCATCATCATATATTTTCATGTTTCGAGGATATAATAATTAAAATCTTATCTGGAATCCTCAAAACTCAAGACTCGATAATTTTTTTATAACCTAAATAAATAAGAAGCATTCTCTGGACTATGTTAAATGTGTATTTTATTGTAGATTCAAGATTTCTGACTTTGGCCTTTTATTTTTTTGTCTATGTACCTATACGATATATTTTTCCTACTTCCGTCCGCTCGTACTTCTCTTCTCTCTCTCTCTCCTTTTCGTTCTGCGTTCCGCTTCGGAACAATCTACAAAAAAACAATTTTCCTATTCTATTTCATCTTCCTAATATGTCCATTTGCTTTACTTTTTCCCTAGCATATGTTTCATGTCATTTTTTTGCAATAGGTAAAATCCATTGTTATAGGCAAGAAGAGGGGGGAAAAACGAAAGGGAAATGATCAAAGATCTTTTTCTCATGGAAATATACCCCCAAAAAATTCCTTTGAAATTTCGAACCGAGATTTGTGAAGACTCTCAAGACTCAAGAGTCCATTTTCAAAAAAAACAACTAAATGGACTTCCACATTTGTATATATATACGGACGAGAGATGCGAATTTAAATGGAACCTTAACTTTTGGGATGGAATTATAAAGTGATTGAACTTGGGACGGACTTGCGAATAAACTTGAAATGAAAGAGAGAATTGAGAGGATTTTCAAAGATATAGAGAGGACAAAAGACAAAAGGGATTTTTTTTTAGTGTGTGACTCTCAAGCGTTACTTGAACAGATTTGTCATAGTATATTTTCTGTATTATCCATGGCCTCAGTGACAAAAGACAAAAAAAAAACAAATGTACACAACACACACACACACACAGACTGTGTGTGATTGTCATTGGATTCTGATGGAAATGCGGGGGTGCGTTTTCTCAGTGATTTGCAGCAATTCACCTCTCTCTCTCTCTCTTTCCAAAATTAAATTAGAATGACATAATAGAAAACAAAGCCTCGGGCGGAATTGACACGCTATAGAACTTTAGAAATACCAAATACCTACAAAACACACTGGAAACAAACCCAGCTTTTGATTCCTATATGTCCTACATCAAATATACACGGAGGCAGAGTGAATAGGTAAATACAACCACAAAAACGACTGAGTTTCTAAGTGTGAAGCGGAAAGAAGAGAGAGACACAGCGAAGAGAGAAACCTTCAAAAAAAAAAGGAATTATTATTAATTTGCTCCTCATCCAAAAGTAGTCCCACAGTTGAATGTGATGTGTAAAAAACGATTGTTGTGATTGTGTGTGAGTAATCTGTTGATGTGATGACTTTTGTGCAGGGAGGAGAATCTCGTGAATATTTATAAAAAGACAAGTGAACCTGCCGACTGTACTTACATAAATACATAGCATACATAAAGTAAACGTGAACAACGTGAAACGTACTTGTGTCGTCGAGATGGATGATGAATGAAGAGCCAGGGAAACGCCGGCGATGGCAGCTCGGCCACGCTTCATTGCAAATGGTGATCCCATTTCCGGTTTTTTTTTCTCTCACTTACACTCACTTTCTCTCTCTCTCTCTCTCACACACAACAAAACAACATACAGAAAAAAACTCAAGAGGAAAATCCCGCTTCTATACACAGATACTCTCTCGCCTTGCCTTTCTCTGTCACTGTCTGTCAACTCTGTGCGTACAAATCCAAAACAACAAGTTGAGATTTTATTATTTCTTTCATATTCAAAATATTCAAATGTCAAAAACGTATCAAAATCAAAATGAGAAACTATATGCACAAAAAAAAATACCACACGAATAATGAACACGAAAACACACGCACTTTTCACAGTTTTCACAGAGTTTCCCTCATTTAAATCACAGCTCACGTATACATATAGGAAATTAAAACAGATTCGGTGAAAGAGGAAATGCAATTAATAGAGTGAGAAGTGAGACAACTAACATTAATTTGTGTTGGGTCAAAGAAATTGGGATTTTGTTTTGGGATTTTTCCGTTCGGAATAATCGGAATCTCCGGAAATTGATCACACACACACGGACAAAAAAAGACGACTCGGTTGTGTTCGGAATATTTCCTTTGAAATTCGGGAGAAAACAACTGATGAAATGACTGGTTTTTTCTTAAACAGTTTAATATTTGGCGAGAATCCCGTTGGGAAATTCTTTACAAAACTATATGTAAATATGATAAAAGGGGTTGATCGTCTCGGACTAAACCTAAATTAAATCTAAATCTAAACTGCGTATGTTAAATGTTTTAGAAGTGGCCGGATGCAGGATGTGTGATGAATTCGAAAAGTACGATATATAAATATTAAATATGTATGTGTGGAATAATAATAATACAAATACAACCCCGCAACTTCTGTGACTTAAACCAAGTGTTATAGTGTTAATGGTAAGTGCTCTAACTTGTAAATTAGTATTCACAGTTTGTACTTGGGTTCTAACTTCTAACTGAATGAAAACTCTCTCTCTCTTTCTTTCTTTCTTTCTCACTGCGGTCAGTTTTATTTTTGTTCGCTTTATCATTTCAATTTCCACGAGAGCACTCAACACTCAAACTCTCAAATATAGACACGACCATCGACCATCATCACGACGGCTCTATATAATACATACACAAATACACTAATGATTTCAGCAAATAAATATTTAACTCAAACCCTATATGAAAAATCGGAAATGAAATATCAAGTGTAAAGTGTGTGACAAATTGACTAATCGATACACAAATATACTGGACATGAGAATGTTCCCAGTATGTATATAGATTAACTAAATACAGATAGTAAATCCACAAACCACAAGTGATTCAATGATTTATTTTGACGAGTGTTCATAATTATTAATTATGTATTTACTACAGTCATCCCAAACTATGAATCATCCTCAAATCCTCAAATGTTCCTTGCCCCATTTAATTGTAATTAAAATAAACAAGTTTACACGATTCTATAAACTTGTAGACAAACCTTCACGGTGTTTTCTGTTTTTTTTTCTTATTCCACACATGTTCTGTATATATAAATATAAATATAAATTCTCTTCCAAAAATAAAACGAATTGCCTTCTGCCTTGAGACTTTTACCAATTAAAAATCAGAGTTCAATATGGATTTCCTATTTGCCTATATTTCTCATTTATTTACTAAATACTACTAAAAATATACATTCAACATTATTTTTCCAGATTCAGATTCAGATGGAGAAGAAGTGAGTCCTCGGGAATTTCATTTAAATGTAAAGAGTTTGTATACATTTTGAGTCACTCTATAAGTCAAGGATTTTTTAATTTATTATCCTGATGGGAGTACATTCAACATTCAACATCCAAAGAAATCCAAATATGTTGACTTGTCAGTTGTCAGTGACGATATATATGTGGATTCCACATTGTGGAAGATGGAAAAGAAGGATGGAAGGAAAAGAGAAAAAAAAATGTTAAGTGTATCAGAGACAGTATTTGTGTATTTGTACAATGTACACATAAATTTAGTATGACGTTTAGCCATTAACTAACTGCAGCTGTAGTAAAAAAAAATGTTAAATACATTATGACTCATTAGAATGTCATTACTCTCGCCATCCGATCAGCAGCACTCTCCAACTCCAAATTCAACCAATGTTTTAAACAGTCCACACACAGTCATATGTATTTTTATTTAGTTTTCCTATTAACAAAAAAATCGTCAACAGTCAACAGTGAAACTCAAACTGGTATAAACAATACTCGCGTTTGTTATCATAATATTTTTTTTTCAACAAATTATTTCTCTTCCATCATCATATAATTATTATTATGTATAAGTCATAATGAGATCGTAATGAATTATCAATTGTCATGACTCATGACTTTTGACTCGACTCAAATCCACCATCTCATGACACATTCTCATTGAGAAATATTATATACAAAACAATTGATAATCCCATTAAATTATTCACACAGGAATTAAAAAATATATTGAATAATGTGATGCAAATATATATAAGCGAGAACGCGGAACGAGCGAATTGATTGCATAAAAAACATTTCTGTACTGAAATATATAATTCCTTGTTTGAATGCAGCGTATAATAATTTGCATAATAATAATTTGCACACACACTTCCATTTTCCATTTTTTTATCGCTAAATATTCGCTCCATACCACATATAAGTATATATTTTCTAATTTAATGAGACAAATGCGGTCACAACATCAGAAACGACAACTGACAAAAAACGTTGACAACGAAATTGAAAAATCAAATTCGTAAACGTGTGTGTGACAAATGGAGTATAAATAATTGAAATTGAAGACTTTCAATTGCGCAATTACAAACGATCTCATATGAAAAAAAAACAATGGAAACTCTAAGGAATTGCTGGTGACGACGACGACGATGGCTATCTATAAAATGTAAAATCTCATTGAAAATTGGAATTGGAAATAGAAAACGAAATGTCTTATACTTTTTGCACAGACAAAAACGAGTACACACATGCATAATTACATTGTGCATTTCGTGCGGAACTCATGGATATCCGTTTATCGTCCCCTTCAAGTCCACATTTAACATTGTCATTAATTAAGTTGTCCCAAGAGGAACTCTATAAACTCTAAACGTATGTTCACATGAACAATCAAAACATTGCTACAAAGAGTTTTTTGCCTTTCATTTTCAATGTGAAAAAAAATCACTTAGGCATCTGCATTTATAAAGACAAAACATGCGCGGAAAATCATTTAATTCTAGATTCTCATCACAATAAAGATTGAGCATGAATTAAATGAAAGTACTCTAAACTCTAAACTTTCTACCCGTTTGGTTTCCATCTTTCCCCTCATAATCAATGTATGTGTGTGTGTGTGTATTTATTTAAAGAAAAACATAATGTGTGTGTGTGTGTGGAATATCTGTAATCTGTAAACAGAATGGGGATTTGTGTGATGTTTGGCTCGTGGCTGTTCCAGGATAAAAAAAATACACAGAACCTCAACTGTGACTAAAAAAATGAAGAGATGATATCGACAGTTGGGGTGTTGGGATGGAGATGACATAAAGATGACACATGACATGGAACATTAAGACACAAGCAAAACCCAGAGAGAGAGAAAGAGAGGAGTGAATTCATTGAGCACCCACATCCTCACACTCTCATACCAAAACACAAGTCTCCTCCGACTAAGGAAGAAAAAAACGGGGAAAAGTGTCTAATGAAGAAGGCGACCAAGGGAAAAAAAACAGTGGAGATTGAGATGGGAGATGCGGAGAAGGGAGTAAAAGACAGAGAAATAAGAAAGAGAGAGAGCGGGTGCCAAAAGGCAAACAATAATGTGCAGAAAAAACGTGGAAATATCTGTACAAAATATACATGCACAGAAGTCTTATCGTTAGGCTCATAATGACTTTTGTACATAGGTATGTGAGTATGTGTATTCTGTTCTGTATTAGAAGAATTCACTAGTAGTGTGGATTTGGTTCAACTTTCTATAGGGACTCTTATTCGTTTTGTCGTCTCTCTCAATTTTTCCCACATGGAGATCCGAGATGGGTTTTATCTGGAAACAGTCGACACTTTTCCTTTTTCCCTTGTGTCTCTCGCTCCATACGTTTCCTCACTATTTTTTTCACTCTCTCTCCGCTCTTTTGGTACTTGGCTTTTGGTTTTCGTTTTTCTCGTCGTCCCCTTTATTTTTCTATCTCTCTGTGGCGATTAGCTCTCTCTCTCTCTGTCTCTTTCAATTTCAATACCGATATGCTACGACTTGGAATACTCATGGAATGGAAATACCAAATACACAGATACAGATACAAAAAGAAAAACGCTACACACATCATGGGGACAAACACTATCCGGTTCCGGGTGAATTACACAGACAAACACTAAACTCAAATGACGTAGAAGTGTATCAGTAAGTATGAAGTACATGTCTGTAGATGGAACGTTGGGGAAAATAGTACATACAAACTAAAAGACTAAAACCAAAACGCTTTATCTTCAAAAAAATAAAAAAATACAAGCCAAACAAGAATGAGGAAAAAAAGCCTACAGAAATCTCAACTTCACAATCACAATGTACAATGTACAATCAACACACAAAAGTTAACAAAGAAATATCAAAAACAACAAAAATATTATAAGTATATCGTATAGATAGAGAGAAGAAAAAAAACTCACAGTCATACGTCCACAGGGTATTCTTTGTTGTTGAATTTTCTTTAAAAATATATATTCTTTGGAATTCTCCACTGTCTTTTGTCTTTGTTTGTATTTCACTTTTGAATGAATCCTTTTTTATTCACCACGGCTTTTGGCAAAATTGGCAGTTGGCCTTTAAACTATTTTTTTTTTTTTTTATAATTGTGTAATAATTGATCAACACTTTAAATCAAATTGTCTGTGTGTAAAAGCCGCCTTGTGCCTTTGATAGGTATATGTAAGTATATATTTCTAGGAATTCAGGGAAGAAAACCAGTTATGGACTTTGTGTGTCTTTGTTGTGCTCCAAGAAATACGGCACACGTGAACTCACTGAAAAACAATTTATTTTCGTGTGTAGAACAAAAACTCAATTTATTATTATATATCTTACAAAGTTGAATTATAACTATGTAAATGACAGATTTTCCTAGTTTTTTCTTCGGTGTGTGGAGTGTGGAGAATCAAATGATTGATGATTTTTTTTCTTCTGTGGACCGAGTTGGAATTGGAATTGGAATTGAAATGTTGTTGAATGTTGAATCAAGTCTGATGGAAAATTTGGATATTGAAAATTGAACTGATTACACAGAAGAGTTGAGTAACTGTAATTATTATTGTTGTTGTTGTTATTATTATTATTATTATTGCTATGGAGCTGAAGTGACTCCCTGAGACATGTGTGAAAAAAGTTGAGTGGAAGATGAGGATCCAAACGAACCAAAAAGGAGTTTTGAGGTCAACAACGAGAGTTTGTTGGTCAGATGTCAAATACCAAAAAAGAGCAATTGGTGTTTTAGTCGTAGGAGTTTGCAGTTTGACTCGTCCAACTCGCTTCTTCGCCTGCTCTCCTCTCTCACACGATAATATGTGAAATATGCGAATAATAATAATAAAACTATTATATTTCGTGTGTACTCGTGTCCTTATGTCTGTGTTTGTTAAATCGAAAATTGAAAATTGAAAAAAAAACACAGGGAACAAGAACAAGAAACGAGATGCAATTCCGATTGAAATTCAGATATTCAGTGACTGAGTGACTGAATGAGATGTGTGTGGAAATGGAATTGGAAAAAGAGAGAGAATGGAACGTCTGAATTCTGAAAGGACTTGAGTGAAGTGCAAGCCACGACTGATTGTAAATAGAAACGAGAGGAAAACAAGTTACGTCTATGAGGATGCTCTGTTAAAACGTTAACGTTTGCCTTCTTTGATTCTTTCTTCTTGGGATTTCAGTATTTCCATATGCAATGCAATGGCAATGCAATGGCAATGCAATGGCAATGCTCATGATCATTATACCAAAAAAAACAGACAGTGTACATACATATACATACATGAGTAGTAGTGTGCATAGACAGTCGTAGAGTTGAAGTGGATGGGAGAGGGAGAGGGTTATTTTCATTGCCATTGCCATTAGACAAAGTCAGTACTTATATCTACTCACTACTCACATATGATTGTGAGTTGAGTTGAGCTCTGAGTGTATTATGGCCGATGGTGTGGTGTCGTCACTTTGTCCCATTGGGTGCATAATATACATCCAGTACCGAAAACCAAAAAATGCAACAAGTACACAGAGTACACACAAGCTCCTATATCTGCATCTGTATTTTTACTTTTACACACAAACACAAAGCCCAAGCACAAGCACCCAAGCAAACGACGTGATTTGGATGAAATTTGTTAAGATTTTGAAGACAAGTCCCAATGGAAATTTTTAGTTTATCGTGAGTTTAAAAAATAAGGTTTGAGTCTCGTATTGAGAAATGTTGTAGGGATTTTTTTTTATATGTACACTATATTTTTAAATTGTATATATGATATTGTTTGTTTTAAATATGGACTGTGTTGAGGTTGAGGTTGAGTGTAAAAGTATGTGTACAAGTAAGTGTGTGTTTGGAGTTTGGAGGCCTTTTTGTGCGTCCATTTATAGTTATGTACCTATACAATTACAATTACAAAATGACAATGAGAAATGCAATGCCATCAAAATCAATGGAGAGACACGTCAAGTCTCTCATCTATATATCTTAGGTAGTTATTAGTATAGTTTTCTGAGTCTGAGTCTGAATTCTGAATTCTGAATTCCTTGTCTTGATTTAAATACAAAAGAATCTTCGTTAAAGTTGCAACTTTTGCATCTCTTGAACAAACACGAGATTTGAGTGGAGAGGACTGTGGTTATTTCCTTACAACTCGTGGATATGAGGAGATGAGTGTATATACGAGTAAGTAACGAGAGAACCGTTGAGAATCAAGTGGAAAAATGTAGAGGTTTTGCTTGTGTTTGTCTTTTTGTCTCTGTCTGTGAGTTTGACTGCCAGTGTATGTATGTGTGGAGTGGATTCGATGGTAATGGAACCTCAGCAGATGACTTTGTGTCTCTCTGTTCTGTGTACAAAGAGTTTGTAGTAAAATTCCTCGAGTCGTCTCAATTCTCAATGGAATTCCATTTCCAATATTTTACCATTTACCATGCACAGATTTCGGCTCACAGTTTACAGCTCACAGCTCAAATGAAAATGCAAAAAGAAAATAACAAAGCAAACAAAAAAAAAACAAAAACAAAAAAACAAAAAAACATAAAGAATCTCTCCATATTCTGAATTCTGCATTCTATGTCCTCTGCTTACAGTCGCAGTCACAGATGGAATCTTGAGGGAATTGGAAATAACTGACACGCCATATCAAAACATACCTACAAGCAGGTTTTTCAGTTTCAGTCGACAATGTAAGTACATACAATTTTTTTCATTCATGAATTTTACATCGTATATATACATTTTACATTTCTATACAGAATACAGAATTTCCTATATATTTCCTATTTATCAACCCAATTAGTTTCACTCTCCGTCTCCAACTCAAACAATCCCTTTTCTCTATGTATATACAGATACTTGAGCAATCAGCTGTTTCTTTTTCACACTCACACACACACACACATATATTTGTATATCGTACACACTCCAAAATTTGAAAATTCGAAAACATTTGATATTTCCATTGAGGAAAATTCCGAGTTTTTCGTATTCACTTTTCCGCATATACGCACAGTGAAACATAAATGTGAAATGGAAAATGGCATGAAAACTGTGGGAAGTGCAACAGGTGACCACAACCAACAGCCAAAATCCCAAAATACGGGGAAGTCTAAAGGAAATTCAACACAGGGATTTTGAGTGAGTCACACACTAAACGAGTTGGGAAATCCCGATCACAGCCAGCAGCCAAAAGTGTGCACATGTATGTACATTTTTATTTCTCATCCTCCATTATTAATCAAACGTTTCACAGGAATTGCTGCTGGAAAAAAGAACTAAAATCAAACGGAAGAGAAACCAAAATACCCTAGTAATTCTAATTCCCTTGATTTTTCGATCTACGAACGTGCATTTGAATTTTTAATTCATTTTTCATTTTTCATTTTCAAAAATATCATTGTCATTAGAGCCTCTTTGTCTATATATCTGTAGTAATAAAAAAGTTCACAGTTTCTTCTCCTTCACCTTTGACCTCAGTCCTTTGTCAAAAAATCCCAAATGTTTCTTTTTTTGTCTTGATTCTATACATATATAGGTATACAAAGAAAGAGAATTTATTGTAATTTCGCTCCACGTTCTATGCATTCAGAAATCTGAATTCTACCGTCACCAATTTATCCACATATATACATACATTTTTTAATTTCCTTATTTCATCCTATGCAAATACTCGAGCATTTGACCATCTTTGCTTCGTAATTGCTAAGATATATGTACCTATGTACAACTTGTACAAGCGGAGAATCCACTGGTTCGCATCAGAACTCGCTCACCACGTGCTCCGCTCGTTGATTTGACTAACGAGTCAAGCTATGAAAATTCCTCTCTCTCTCTCTCTCTCTTTCTGTCTTTTGCTTTCTTTTAAATGTCTATGTATGGAATGAAAAAAAAAACCTCGGGTGTGATTGTAAATCTCCGAGTTGATCCATTAAAACAAATTGGACATTGCCGCCACTCGGCAACTCAACAGTCTCTCTCTTCAAAAGTCTCCAGTTCTCCAGTCCTATATATCCCCGGATATTTTTTCTCTTCCTCTCTCTCTCTCTCTCTTTCTCTCTACAATTCTACATACATACTAAATCTCCATGCTAAAACACACACACAAAAACTCCAAACCGAAAGGCTAATCAACAAACGAGTTTAAATGGAAGCCATGAGGAGTAAAAAAAAAATCCGGACATTCTCTGGGCGAATGAGAGAGAGAGAGAGAGAGAGAGACAAAAAACGAGTTCATTATTTATGATGACTGTGTATCTGTATCTATACATAACTGTAGTCAGTTGAGTAGAAGATGATGAAAAAAACCCTTCTTGGAGCTTAAAATACTTGAGAGAGAGAGCTGAATCGTCTCTGCTCATTCGGATTTTGGATTTTGGAATTCGGATGTCAAATGGCAACAAATACAAATACAAATGCAATAAGGCTTTAGGCTTTTGAGTATCTACAAGTGCTAAACTATGGACGTTTTTTGATATTTCTAAAGGATTCTGACGACTGATGAGAGAAAGAAAGAAAGAGAGAGAGAGAGAGAGATCAAAGGATTTTCATATAAGATGACATTTTCCCGCAGTATAAAACGTGTGGAAAAAGAACTTCATTTGGTCTGGTAGTTTTTGAGCTCATATGAATATATAAAAAGGGGAAATAAATGAGAAGAAAATTGATTTATGATTCACCACAGAGGGAAAAAAAATGTCATGAACTTGCCGGCTGTCTCTCGTCATTTTTTTCCCTCACTATATACATTATACTCTTTTTTTTTGTATCTGTTTGGAAATTGTCAAAACGTTTTTCTCTGTAAATCAAAGAGAAAAAACTTTGCATTTTTTTTTTTTGGCTTGTGTGTGTAGATTTTGTTTTTTATTTATCGTTTAAATATCTTGCGGGGTTTTTTTTTCATGCAAAGAAAAAGGAAAAACTTTTTTCTGGTTTCCGGATCTAGAATCAAAAGAATCAAGAATCTTTTAATCTTTGATTCAAGAAGTGATTTGTAATTTTTCATTTTTCATTTCATGCGTGAGATGTTTCAACGTTACAAAAGTGAGATTGAATCAAGCATTTTTGTTTTTCTCTTTTTGGCAACTGATGAAGATTTGAATTATTTTCATGTGGATTTGAGTTTTGAGGTTAAAACTATAGAGTTTTTCGTTGTATTTTGGGATTTTTTTGAAAAAAGACGTAAAGTGGAAAAATAAAAAAGAGTATATGTGTAAAGAATGAGAAAAGTGTGATTTTTAGATTTTTTTTAGGATGGAGAATTGTGAGGAAAACGGGATTTCCGTGTACACATGCAAAAGTAAATTGTAAAAATAGTAAATACATACCTATATACATACAGAGAAACGTAGTAGACTGTCGGTGCATGGAGAGAAAATCGTGGATGTGGATGGGAGTTGACGATGAGATGACGATGAGAGTTGCTTTGGGTGTTTCAGAG
This sequence comes from Gisinianus flammeolus, assembly GCA_034699125.1. Classification (NCBI taxonomy): domain Eukaryota; kingdom Metazoa; phylum Arthropoda; class Collembola; order Symphypleona; family Katiannidae; genus Gisinianus; species Gisinianus flammeolus. Next base: position 16,519 of record JAIUND010002254.1, read on the forward strand.
CACCCTCAGCTCACAAAAATAGACGCATTTCTCGTTCGTTCTACTGGAGAGAATTCTTCACGGTGTGTAGGGAAATGCAAAAAAAAAAAAAATAAGGAAAAATGAACGAGAAAATGAAACTCAACTGCCCGAATCACAAACTCACACACATTCTTGTGTATACTCTGTACACAAAACACAAAAAAAAGTCAAGTCACCGTCTCTTCACCACTGACAAGTTTGTCTACAATTTCCTTTAAAGTTTAAGCATCTTTTTATTTTCATTTACATAAAATTACATATACGATTTTGAACTGATTTTCCCTTCTCAAAATATATATGCTTTGAACAAAAGTTTACATGCTATTTTTCATGAAAAACGCTCTCAAAACGCTCAAACGATTCGATTTCCATGTGTACAGTGACGCCAATTGAAATTCAATTGCACTTTCCGTCCACATCCTACACAGAAAATGAAATAATACACACATTGTAAAAATAAATAAAATTACCAACGGGATTTTAGTCAAGGTATTTTCAAATAGGTAATTAAAAAATATCTTTCTCGTTTGTTAGCTTAATGAATTTTAACGGATTTTTTGCACCTGTCGCTGTTGCACCAACAATAGCATCAGCAGTTCGTTTCCTTTCCTCGAACGGAAGTCGGCCAAAATCCCGGAGAATGACCCTCAACTCGGTGAGCATGGAGATATTGGAGGCCTCAGAGTACTTTTCAGCTGCATTGAAGTACTTCCCCGTGGACTCAATGGACTGAGCAAGGGCTGCCACTCTCGCTGCCTCCTCACAACTCCTGTACAAATCCTCTTCGGATGAGCCCTTATTCCCACACAAGTGAATCGCTTGATTGAAAGAATCCTGACCCTCTCGGAATTTCCCTTGTTTACACTGACTCAGCCCGATTTTGATACATGAGAGAGCCGCTTCATTCCCGGACTTGCCCAATAAAATCCCCGTTTTAGTATCAAAATAACGGGACTCTCGAGCACTTCGCCATTTCGGGACTGGCCATAAACAGAAACTCATTTCCATGAGGATGGGAATGAGATTGGATTTCAAACTTGTACGAGCTCTCCAGCTAATGATCGTACAGCCATAGCTTTTTTCTATACAATTGTAATTTTCAATTGTGCCACTTGAGATTCTGGTCAGTTCGGGCTTGGAGTATTTGTCTATATCCCGCATGTTTTCACTCAATAAAGTTTCCGGTTTAATATAATATATTATATATTTCTTGTCTTTGACGAAGGAAAAATGGAAAAGTGATCAAGTTGAGATTGAAATGAGAAATGACAAATAAAAAATAAATGGAAGAGAGAGCGAGAGAAAATAAAAATATTTTCGTTCACTCCAATCACTTGAATTTCCAATGAGCAATGGTCAATGAGTCAATGAGTAATTTACACTGTATGTACTGTCGAGTTATTCCTCTCGTACAGGGACGGAATTAGGAGGATTATCGTTATCACACACACATGTTGACCCAAAGGGTTATTTCTCACCAAGGACCGCCCTCAACCGCGTCGGTCACTACTTTTTACATACAATGCTAAAGGTCGAGGGCGGTCCTTGGTGAGAAATAACCCTTTGGGTCAACATGTGTGTGTGATAGCGATAATCCTCCTAATTCCGTCCCTGGACGAGAGAAAGAACTTGACAGTATACAGTTTTGTCTTGAAAATATATAAAGGGAATCAGATAAAAAAAATCCTAGAGCCAGAACAGAGACGTATAAAGTATAAACAACTGGACTGTGGAGAGATAAGAGATAAGACAAAGTAATACCAAAAGTCAAAGTCCATTCTGCCTTTTCTCTCTCTCTGTTGTTTTCGTTCTCTTTTGAAACAAAAGCTCAGATTCCGATGAGCACATGTGGCATGTGGAGAAAAAAAAGAAGGTGGATTTGTTGTCAAGGTAAAAATAATATTTAATTTAATATTCACTGGAACATTTAATCATTTTCTCACACCGATACGGACAATTTAATTGCACTCACGTTTCTTTTACGGTCATTTAAAATTTAAATGTTCATCTTCGAGACCGAGGCAGGTCAGGTTGACCTTTTAAAATTCTCAGTGATGCATGATGTCATTTGACATGTTTGATTGATTATAGGAATTGGGTATTTAAAATTGAAATTCAATGTGGTAAACGATTGAATATAGCTATTCATTATCGTAATTTAAATGAAATGGATTGGCAACGCAGGACTGTGCATGTTCAAATTATAAATTGATGTGTGTGACACACAAAGATTGACATATTATAATTGGCCATTACTTATAAATCAAAGGATTGGACAAAATGGCTTGGCTGGCTAGGAGCAGGTATGAAATGTTAGTTGACATGTATCTAATCATCTTCCTGTAAATCCTATTCTTACTATTCTTACTATAGTCAAAGTAAACACATTGGGAAATTGTTTTTGAAAGAGTTTTTGCCTTATGGAAAGTAAATTTGACTAAAGTAGACGGTCTTGCTCCAAACCGGGCTCTTTCAAATCCCCACAATTTTTTTTCGTCAATTAATATTAATTTCTCAACTGTGCTAAAATAATCATCCAAAAGTTGTATATCTTGTATTTCCGTGAAAAAGTGCACAGTCATTCTGTAATATATTTAATATTCTTCAGTAGCTGAATTAACTAATTTAATTGTGCTTTAATTGTGTGATTCCACGTAAAGTAAAAATAACAAGTCCATTTCAAGTTTCAAGTCGAAAGTTTTTGCGGATTTTTTTGATATTGATAATAATAGTAATATTATTATTATTGTGTAGTCTTGCTGCTGACAATGAGTGCTGTTAAACTTTAAATTACATGACATAATTATTACTTAATTTTTCATGTTGTCTATGTAATATTGTTATTGTGCGGATGAGCATAGTTAGTAATTATAATACTCGAGACTCGAATAGTGTGATTTCTATATCGCTTTAAAAATTGTTCGGACTGTGGATATAGTTGTTATTACAAAAAAAAAGTCAAAAATGTTTGGATTTGGAATGGACATGTTTGGTCCGACTAGGATTCCTTTTCACAAGGAGTACCGATGTTTTTCCGTGTCCATGATGCCCGGGCATGAAAGAAAGGATGTGGAGAATGGAGGAAAAAGTAACGATTTATATTGACAACTATAAATAATTATTATGATATTTCGAATGCATACATACACATACGTGTGTAGTTAGTTACTTTTATTATAGATAAAAAATTTAATATTGTGGTTCATCTGAATTTCAGTTATCCTGCCACCATCAGCTTTGGACCATCTCACCCGTCTAAACACAGCCTATCCAATGTTATTTAAATTGACAAATGGCAAAAAGAATCGAATGACACATTGCGGTGTTTTAGAGTTTGTAGCTGATGAAAATCGATGTTACATTCCTCACTGGGTAAATGAATTTAGTTTATGAATAAAATAGGATGTACAATTTTGATTTCATAGTATATATACATGTTTATGCGAAAATAAGTAGTATTACTATTTTATATGATGTTGATGACTTATTTAGATGATGAGAAATTTACTGTTAGAAGAAGGAAATCCTGTAAAAATTCAAAGTATTTCTCTCCCTGTGGCTAATTTCTCTAAATTCGAGCCCCAGTCATCACAGTTCCTGGATATTTCAAATCCCAAAGCCGTTCTGGAGAACGCTCTACGGAATTTTGCATGTCTGACAGTGGGTGATATAGTTGCAATACGGTATAATGATCGAATTTATGAAATGCGAGTGCTAGAAACTAAACCTGGAAATGCTGTCAGCATCATCGAATGTGATATGGAAGTAAGTCAAGAGTCGGAGTCTTTACAAGAATACCTACCAACAATAAATAATATTGTAGTTTCTTTTCCGGTATAGAAAAAAGTAGAATGAAAAAGTTGTTTTATATTATTTCATATGTAATACTTTTGTTTAGGTCGATTTTGCTCCTGCCCCAGATTATGTAGAACCCGTGAGACCAACAAATGACGATAGTATGGATGTTACTGAGGAATCTTTAGTCGCTGATGGTCATGGGCCTGGACATTTTAGAGCTTTTGGTGGTTCTGGCAATAGGTATAAAGTACTATAGTAGTGTATAGCATATATATATACTTTATAATAGTTTATTAACTTTATTATACTAATAAACTGTACAATATTACATGATATTTTCTCAAACGAAACAGCACAAATCTGTAAGTGCATGTACGTACACAGAACATGTAACTGATTTATATGGTTTATTATTAGGTTGGATGGGAAAGCTGCAGAGATGATTCAGGCGGATGTGATTGGAGGTCAAGCTCGTCGGGGAGTTCCAGACTACGACTACAAAGTGGGAACAATTCAATTCTTTCGAAATAGTCGTGTGCCCGTAGCTAATCCTGGTAAAAGTGATGAAAATGAATTCAAACCATTTGAAGGTGCAGGACAAACTATACGATCTCAATAATCCATCCAACATCTAAAATTTTACAAAAACAATACTAGATAATACTAAATGCACGCGTGCTTGTGTTATTCTTCAATTTAGTAGAAACAAAATCACATCAATTTTCCTCGTCTTTTTTTTAAAGCAAGAAAACTTCGTCTTTTGTAATTTAAACTCGTACTTACTATCTAGGATTTTTTTTAACAAAACAAATTAGAAACCCAAACATTTTGTGTAGCTCGATACACTCGTCATAATTTAGTGGTATTTTCCAAAAATTTCTATTCGCCTTTCTCTATACATATAGATAATGATGATGAAAAAAACTTCATGTACTGTAGGGATAGCTATTATAAATTATTAAGTACACACATTGAAAAAAATCATTGTGTACATTGTAAGTGTCATTTGTATCTATAGATTGTACAAGTAGAAATATAGTTATGAGGCAGTTTTTAAATTTACATTTAATTGCTTGAATTAGGGACAGGCATGCATTTGCGACCTCCTCCTGTCTCCTCTGTTGTTCCTGATCCTCCTCCAGTGTCTACTGCTGTTGCAGTTCTGAATCAAAATCAACTTGTTCCTTTCCCTCTGTTACCAAGCAATATCCCTGAGAATGAAAACCCCTCCTTATCACCTAGTAGTTTTGTAAATACACCTCTCTCAGATCTTAATGATGATGATCCAGACGATGACAGTTATTTTGACTGGCAACCTATTACTATGCCCATGCCTTTAGCTCTACCCCTACCTCCTTCCATGGAAACAACAAATATACCATTAGTTGTCATTCCTTCTCTGGGCAACTCAGTCACCTTTCAGAATAGTCCGGATGAAGTTCATAGTGAGGATGAGATGAGTGATGACAATTAAATATGTACCTATGTGTAGTAGTATTTCTCTCTCTTTCCCTTGATTCTCCCATAACCACACTATAAATTTAAATTCTATTTTGTTTTCTATACTTGTCCAGTTTTTCTAGTTCAAAATTCAGTTGTGTGTAATATCATTGTTACGAATTTAATCTTTACAACTGTCCAGTGTTCTCTTTGTACAATGAAAAAATAATAATCCAAAGTGAAAAAAAAACCAATATGATTTTATTATTATTACATATATTTCAATTACATTTTTTTTTGTACGCTATAAACTTGTCAGAATTATTTATTTACACAATGTAACAAGTGTTGGGGATTTAATTCCCAAATGTTCGAAATTGTCTACTTTCAAAGCAAAGAAATAATAAAAAATGATGTGAAAATTGAAAATATAAAAACGCTTGTATTTACATAAATACAACACATGATAATAATAATAATTTTATAATGAGAATTGCACGTCATGCAATTGTTTTGAAGGATAATTACCTAAATAGTTCGTTACGTTTGTGACTTGATGAAGGCTGAAAGGGATTGGAGAAAGTAAAAACCTTTTTCTTCTTTGTAATTTGTCGGGTCGTCACTGGACTTAAGTCAACTTTAATTGAATTAAATTCATCATTGTTTACATGCATCATTTTCTTGATGCACTCAATTTCTTGATTTTGCTCATCGACGTAACATTCAATGTCCCTCTGAAACGTCATGGATGCCTCATTATGACGAGTTTCCTCATAGTTTTCTTTCATGACGTGACATTCTCTGGAGGATTTGATTACTTTTTTCCAGTAGACCCTCCCCAGAATTCCATCTTTGCATACAGCACAAATTGAGATGAATATATAGTTAATTCTCCGTTTAAATTTAAATTTCAAATATCACCAAGCTAAACTTCAAATGTAAATATTTAATTTTAAATTGGGAATCTTACTGGAATCTTTCACCCAATGCTCACAATCCTCCAGTGTAGAATCTGTTCCAGATCCAAATCGCAGGAGAGTTGACTTCAAAATGAATTTACCATCCAGAGTCCGGCGTGCTCGTACTGCTAACCTAAACGTTCTACACAGTAGAAGAGCGAGGTCATGAGTCACAATGGAAACTTGCTCTCGTCCCTTCTTTGGCTCAATAGTTTGACAATTCCTTAAATACATTGGACTCCAGAATCTACAATAAGTTGTCGGGATTTCTTCTTCTTGGCTTCTCTCCATGCTGCTCAAACAATCTTTGTATTTCCATGTGAAGCACCACCAATTTTTCCTTGGTATGGGAATCACTAAATGCGATCCATGGAGTGTCACCTCAAAGTTTTCCTGATCAATTATTTGTCTTCGGACATCCCCAATGATGTCCTCACCCTCAATAATACTCATACTAAAACACAAATCTCTCGTGTCTTCCCATGATATTGATAATGACGACGAGACTGAGCTGACATAGGCTACAACAAGTACGAAGATACTGAAAATGTACACTATTTGCAGCTCATTTATAATCTTTGTTGACGGCATCATCGCTCGAAACGTAATTGCTATATATCATAATCAAGTTGGAGAATACTTAGTTTTAAATTCTTTGTTGTTTAAACTCTGAATAATTAGAAAGAATATGTAGACAATGAATACTTTTGTGTCCGTGCAACAACAACAATGCGAAAATATCCATAAAGTTTTAATATATGACAAGAAATACTTATAGGTATATGATAAATCGTGCAAATTTTCAGCATGCTGATCAAAATAGAAATCCCAGTCTGTCGTGTAATAGTTATTTTATTATTTTTCAGTGAACTTTCGTGAACAAAGCGAAATACTGCGATATTAAGGCCACAATTTACAGTTCAAAAAACCTCAATATTTAAAAAACATGTAGAAATTTCGTAAAAGTTTACAACAAAAAAATTAGTTTTTGTCAAAGAATTCCACATCCGCGTATCTGAAATCCCAAGCAATTTTTCACGTCGACTACGTTCAACAATTTCAAAAGTCAGATTTCGTGCAAAAATAAATGAAGAAAGTCTGTCAAATACAAAATAATACGATTTAAGTTCGTGACGCGCTCCAGAAAACAACAACTCTTGAAATTGTGCTAAAGGAAATAACTCAATTTGACCAATAAAAGTGGTGCATCAAAAAATAGATGCGAGGTATAGTTTCAAAATGTTTAAAATGTTGCCTTCCGGTGTCTTCAACAGTTAAGTGCTACAATATAATAATAAAATTATATCCATCAGTTGTTTTTTGAAATTTAGTGTGAATAACGTTTCCTTTTGATTTTCAAGTGGGAACCCTGACGTCAACAGACCAGAAACTTGTTAATTAATTTACATCGTGCCTAAAAACATCTAGCTGCACATCGTACATGATCAATTACTGTCGTCGCACCCGAGAGTGACACTGCTCGAATTAGTGAGAAAAAAAATCTCATTAAGCAAGGGCCGGTCTTACACACCGAGCGAGCCAATGAGAAGCGTCTGAAAAGTAAGATGGCATTTGGTATGCACGCTAACGTAAAC
>JAIUND010002255.1:0-24278 GCA_034699125.1 Gisinianus flammeolus
AATTCTCATCCAATCGTGAGCGGAATGAGTTTTCTTTTGGCGACGGATGCTTCGGTCATTTTTTCCATAGTTTATGAAAAGGCATTTTTGATTCCGCTGAACATGGAAATTGTGAAGAATGAACTGAATGTGATGATGACTCTTAAGATGGAGAAGACGACGAGGAGGGAGGGCGGGATGGCCTTGAGGGAGATGGAGAAAAGATTAAGGGCCATCCCAAATATTGGGATTCATATCGGGAGCTTTCATACGCTCGAGCGGATTTCCACGCCGGATTTCATTCATTTGAGCCTCACAAAAATTTGCAATTTGCTCACTGCTTTCCGTTAACAAGAAGTTAAATTATATATTGTACAAGTCTCTTAAAATTCTTCTTGTATATAGTTCAAGACAATTTTAGAGCGTTAAATAAAGTAGAATTAAATAAAATGTATAGCTGGTCGAGTTTGATGTTTAATTTGATCGTTTCACTATTGTGAGTTTAGCTTTGGAGAAAATGCGTGTCACTAAATTATAGGCGATTCACTCCTGTCAAATATATACATGTCTGAAACGAATTTTTAGAATAAAATTTCGATTTGACCTTACTTGAACCCCCCTTTACCCCGCCCGCTGTGACCCCAGGGTCACCAAAATCAATGTTTGTCTTACTTGTTTACTGACAATGTCAACAAAAGAAACCGTATGTAAATCGGTCAACCCGTCCGGTTGTTATCGTGAACAGGACAGACTTCTTGATCGTGTTCAAAATTTCAGCCATATGAACTGCATTATATATAATATATAGGCAATTGGTCCGAACAAAAGCATTCCAATCTATTTGGTGCTCGTCTCCCAACAGAACCCTTCAAAAAATACGCCAATTTCATATAGGTAACGTTCTCAGTGAAATTTTTTAACATGAAGTCGTAAGCTGTCACAAATTTCCCAAAATATAGTCAAAATAAATTTAAGTATATACAAATAAGAATTTGCACAATTACAAAGTCGAATGTTTTTGGTTGATTTATTATGACGAATTCTTTTTAATTGACTTCCGTCCCTTTTGTCATACACTTCCAAGTATTGACTTATTTTCTTTATAATAAATTCTTTATTATTATTGTTCAGTATACATCAGAGAGAGAGAATCGCCAAAAGCATTTCACGTTTTTGATGATTTTTTATTTTTATTGTTATTTCAAAGTTGTTTTAACCGAATAGATTATTAATTAGATTCGTGTAAGATGATGTATGACAGTTATTTGATCAAATTATTTCAATAATTATTTTAATCCCGCCAAAATTTTATTCCCGTCCTTTTCGGGCCATGACTAAGAAAAATGGGGTTCGTCCTAGAAAAACGATTTTCTCCAAGGCGTTCTTTTCGTCGTCATTCAAATCCTCTTCGATCACCGCCAAAATCCTGCAATTGGGTTTTTACAATACATGGAATGATCATAGAGAAAACAAGTGGCAAACTCAAAAAAATGTAAGATGTGTGTGCTTCGTTCGAAAAATCAAAGGGTAAAAGGGTGGGCTTTTTAAAAATACTTTTTTTGGGTATCCTCAATGAATTTTCGGCCCAAGTCTTCGCCTTTTCCTTGGACTAAACGTGGGAAAGCGGACCACGTTTTCACATTCCCAATAACATCCGCCAAACTCAATGGTCGCTCTTGGAAAAACGTTTCCTCGTCCCTAAATAAATACATATTTCAATTTTAAAAAATCGATTGAAATACACAATTCAAATTTTTTGGGTGCATTGTGAAACTAAAAATTATACCGGAAATGATCCTCGAAAGAATTCGGAATGATGATTTCTCTGTATTTCGTGATGGCGTGATGGCTCTCGGGCGGCCAAAATTCCAATAGAGGGCTCTCTTCACCAAAACTTTGCTACACATGCACATGAAAAGTATATCAAAAGAAACCGCTTTGTAATTAGTATTTTTTCAATATGAAAATTTAAACTGTGGATTTGATTTGTATATCGTCCATTTAGTTCTGAATCGTACTATAATCATTTGGTCCCATAATGTGAATTCACGTGCCCCCGTCCTATATCCTAACGTGCGTATGCTCCTTTAGGGGCCAAATGATTATAGTACGATTCAGAACTAAATGGACGATATGCAAAATCGGGGGACTATCTCTCTCTATACATTTCAAAATGTTTTTCCTACATATAACTATATACATATACCTACATAAAAAACAAAGTGAAACAATAACAGCTGACGACAATGTTCTTCATGGTCACACAAATTTCCTACGAATCCTTTTTCACACTTGACAAACAAAAACACACGCTCCACAAGAAGACTTAAGCTTTTGACTCCTCACATCACACAGAGATCATATGGCATGGCAGAATGAGTCTAAATCACACTTTGAAGGGATTTTCCTTGTTGGCATTAAAAAAAGTGTGTGTGTGTGCATAAATCCGTAGGGAAAATAACTATCGAGAGTAATTTTCTGTCAACTAATATCAGATAGATATATATTTTATGATCAGGTGACGCATGCAGGATTTGCTTGAGTTGACTCACAATAAAATATCTTATATATATATCCATTGGAAAAATATTGACATAAAATGAAATGTTGGTAGCAACTGTGTGTGTGTGTGTGTGTGTGTATGCATAAAAGATCATTCAGCTGTCGCGGATTTGTGTAAATCAGCCCCCATATTGAGAAAATGAAAATATGCAGAAAATACAGATACATTCCTTCGTCGTGTGTGTGCATCTTTTCCATCTGAGATATCTTTAGTCCTTGTCCTCAGAAAGTATCTATACTATATATTCTGCATAGAATTAGAATTGATATATTTTTAGCATATGTATAGTCAAGTCAAGGTGTGCTAGATGCTCTATTCACAAATTGTTGAGATTTTTGGATGGTGATGATGATGGTGGGTATGAATGTAAGAGAGAGAGAGAGAGACAATAGAACGACGACAAATGACGAACACAATCCATAGTGCAGCTCGGTGCTAGTACAATTTGGAATGGTTTTTTTTTCAAATGTGTTTTTCAAAGCTACTCGTCTGCGAAGGAGAAAAAAAAAGTGTTTCGAAAGCGAAGCTCATTCATTTTGGTTTACTTTTAATAGCCTATTTATTTGGGCTTTGTTCCGCACAGAAGAAAATGGATTTACACTTTATATATCGTATACTTGACTGTGTTTTCATTCTCGGTCACTATGTGAGACTCACAACTCACAACGAGAATTCAACTCACAGCCAGCCCACAAATTACTATCACATAACTGACAAAAATGACTGACGAGTCTACTCGCTAGAAGAATCGAGAATATAGGTACAATACAGAGAATACGAAGAGATTCGAGATTCGAGAATTGAGCAGTATCAAAAGTGAAATTATGTCGCCAATTATGTAGATACTTGAAAATTGAGGCAAATCGTCTATCTAGAAAATAAAATGACGTGGGGGTTTTTTCCCCATTCAGCTTTTCATTCCTTTGAGTGCAAGGCTTTTGTTTTTTTGTTTTGTTTTTAAAACAAACAATTTATAAAATTTACTGTATTTTTAGCAAATACTGTGGAGAAATGAGGAAATGCGACTGTGGTGAGCTTTTTTATACTTCAAACTGAATTGAGTTGCTTGAGATTTTATTCGATATTAGTGAAAATGCTCAAATGATTCCTGATGGATATCAATTTTGGTTAATAAGTATTACAAAATTATAAGGACTGATTGGATTGTAGAAAAAGGAGTTTTGAATTAAGTCATTATATTACGTTCACTCTATATACTAAAAGGGAAAAGTGTGTGTGTATGTAAATTCTTACCTCTTCTTCGATAATATTCCCCACGCTATTATTCCAGGATTTATTCCCAGAGGAGCCAGATGAAATGGGTTCATTGAGTTCAATGGAGTCTGTGGAGAATTTCCGAAGACTCGTCGAGTCTCTCCTATGACTTGGAAATAAAAGAACATCTCCCGGAGTCGAACCTCGCCTGGAAAGGTCAACTCCAGCTGGAATCAAATGTGGTGTGGTGTGAGAACCTTTCCTCCAAATGATATTCCCAGTTGAACCTCGACGTTCTTGAGAAACTCCAGGCGGAGCATGGAAATGCATTTGACAACGAGATGGGGATTCTCGTCCGGAAGACGTAGTGCTCGTGGACGTGGTGGTCACCATCATTCCCGGTGTCAAATGAAATGTTTTGGAGATCCCAGCGTCACTTCCACGTCGACTATTTGGTGCTACTTTCACATTCTTAAATAGTTCAGACAAACGATCCACGTTTGTCGATGCTGACATTTTGAAAGGACTTATTTATTTACTTATCTTGCTCTTTTCTTTTTGTTTTACAATTGACAAGGAATTTTCTACTTGTAAACTTTTGATATTGGATACTTGACGTTCCTTTTCGTCTTCTCCTGAAGAATATCTGTACAGTACAGATATATAGAATACTTTTGAATCCCAACTGTGCAAACTTATTTCACACTACGCGACTATCAGTTTTTGTGTACACAATATCTCTCAATCTCACTTGCATTTCCCTTTGCAAACACTTGAAGGAATTTTCAAAAGGCTATATGCTATGTTGCTGTGAATGCAATGGAGTTTTGTTTGCTTTCGCCACTGTGTTTACTTTCCTCAATCAGAATTTCACACTATAAGAAAATAAGAAGTAAGGAATTCCAATCGTCGTTGTTAATTGGTCACAAAATAATAAATTTTTCTTTTACAAACAACAGAAATTTAAGGATAATATTCCCCTATTAAAAATATATGAAAACTGAGGAAACAAAAGCGGTGAGTCCAAGCGAGCGCATGTAACTATCAACTACTGACCCTCTCTGTCTGTCCATTCAGTCTTTTTCCTATATGAACGTTTTGATTGTATTTTTTTTTCTCTTGTAATGGTTGTTGGGAGGTTGCCTTTTTAAGAAATGAGTAATATAATGCATATGAACTTTACACACACACACTCTTAAAGTTATCTAACTCCAATACTACACCAATTCTGAATTCAACTCCGCTTCACTTCATCGTCATCTGTTTCTGTACAAGTTACAAGTAACAAGTAACATGTATAGAATGTAGACGATGAACAACCAACCGCATTCAGCCATAAGCCATTGGGCATTATATTTACCATCTATCTGTTCTGTACACGTTTACCTTATATGCATGTGCATCATTTAACTTTTGAATTTATTATAACATGGTTCGCGTTTACTTACTTGACTACTCTTAATCTTATGCCTATAGAAAACTCCGTAGTCTCTCTCTCTCTCTCTGCCTCTCTCGCAGCACCATATGAGGAAAATGTGAAAGTGTTCTAGCCTTGAAATCATTCCCACATGCTCAATGTTCAACAAGCACTTTGAGCAGATCACACAAAGATCCAGAGCTTGAGCATCTCATCGTCAGCCAAACTCAGCTCAGCTCCCCCCAAAAAATCTTTGACAATCCGTATCAAATAGTTTTTTAACTTATACATATACTTTTATACATTTGTATATGTATATGAATTGGAATATGAAGACAACGAGAATATTGAGAGATTCTTCATCTCTTGTCTTGTCGTTGTCAGCTTGTCCTTTTTCACAATTAATTATTAATTTTACCAGTCCAATTCCATACATAATTTGATTCTTAATGATTGTTTCTCATTTCTTATCTATATCTTGTTGTAATTTCCCTTCAGTGTACAGATGCAAAAAAGAATATTATTAATTATTTGATTGTTTTTCAGTGTGTGTCCTCAGCTCATTTACATATATCTGTATAACACTATGTAGACAAAAGTTCACATGTACATTTATGTCCATGTGTCTTGATCGGTTCATTTTTTGAGCCGGAGCTAACTGTACAATAAGACAATAATACAATTCAGTTACTGTAGTTATAATCTGTTCTATATCATATCTGTTTAAAATTCAAATAGTCAATCCTTAGTTGTTTTGACTCTGTGGAATCTGAGATGAAGAAACGCAGACGTATGGAAAACATATTCAAGTTTGCAAATGCAAATACGATATACATATATACGTAAATACTAAATACAGATGCAAATATTTACAAAAGGCCACTCACTATAAATTGGATTGAATTAAAGGCTTGTGAGGATTAAATTAGGCATTTAATATCAATGAACTTTGTGAAGAGCATTTTTTATGGTTCGTTCAATACTGGGCATCGTTTCCATTTCTAAAGGATTGAACTTTTCTAATAAGGAATATCTGCATTCTTTATTCTTTTCCATATGGATTCAAATACTGGCGAATTGAGGCTGGTGAGACGTATTTTTAAAAATTCTGCACGTATGTATTTCGTCTTTATTAATGATTAAAACAATTTTCCGCATCCATTCATTTTGAGTTTTTTTTTTTGAGTATTTTTTTTGTGTAAACATTTTTTGTTACATATTTGAAAAATGTTTCATTTTCCTCGCTATACTCTCTCTCTCTCGTAGAAAACTCTTCAAAAAAAGAGGAGTTACATTTTAAATTAGGCAAGTATTATATATCTCTCATATTTTTTCGACTTCTGTTTACTTGTTGATATATTTTATCGTATATTATCAGTAATCATCGTTATTTATGTACAATTATGTACAATTTAAGTTTCCTTTAAATATTATGGTATGTACATATATATTTTTTACATTACTTCATTATATAAATCACGTTGTTCATTTTTAAACGTACAACAAATACAAATAAGGAACAAAAGGATTTTTTTTATATTTCATATATATTATCTTCTCTCTTTTTCAGTTACACAGGACTTGTTGGCTGTATTTCTATATATTTATATATAGTATAATCGTAAAAATTTCCTTGTTTTGATTTGTTTTTTTTTTTGTATATATATACTTTCTTGAATACACTATTTTCTCATATTTCCTCACAATTGACTAGAAAATTAAACATAGCTATATGTATAGGATCATTTTTTGTAAACGACAAAAACTAAAACGAGACTCGTCAGGGAGCAGATGAAGGCTACCAACAGAACAGACAGGATTATCCAAACTCGTTTTCCTATACACAACAACAAAAAACAAAACAGTTAAAAATAAACATTTCATATACCATATATATATAGATAAAATTCGTAATTTGTAATTCATTAGTTTAATTACTAATTAATACAGATAATTGAATTATTGTATTTAAAGGGGGGAAATGTCTCACCTATAGGTACATATCTTATCCTGGTCCAAAAGAAAGATGAGTTACTTCCTCCATCTGTGCTTATCAGATCAACCTCTTGACCGAAATCCTCCAGCATTCTGTCATATACGTATACAGATATATAGTCACAGTCAGACAATCTATTAGATTCTCATTATCAATGGATTGTTATATATGTATTGGGTTAGGTAAATGCATATATATTGAAATGTGTTGAAAAGGATTCAAGAGAGAGGGGAAAAGGAAGTACAGATGATAAAAAAACAGTAATGGAGAGATTACAGTGAACAAATGACTGGACAGTCTCAAAATGTTGTGAAAGTAAATGTAAACGTTTCAGGGGAATGAAATGGAAGTGACTAATAGACTGTACAGAGTCATGTGGGTGCAAAAGGTGTACTAGTATGTATTGTAATGTGTGGGCAACATCATTTGTGTTTGTGTGTGTGTGTGTGTTTGTGTGGGGGGAATTCCTCGACTTCCAAAATGACTTGTAAATAATTTATCCATGCTTAATGTGGTCTTCCTTGTTCTTTAAAAGCGTGAATGGAGTGAAAAAAAGGGAGTTCAGATTGAGCGTGTGTGTTTGATGTGTGTGTGTGTGTGTATGTAAGAGTGGTTTTATATAGGAGTAATAGAGATAAAAGGTAGGAAAATTGAAGAGGAGAGAAAAAAAACTTACAAAGCGTTTTCATCACACTCGACACAGAGAGTATTCGGAGAGGACACCACCAAGACTTTCTCTGGGCTTTCATTCTCCAATTTTGTGTATTTGGCCTTTTTACTTCCGCCTTTAGGACTCTCGGGCTAAAAGAATCAATTGAAAATGAAAAAAAATACTACATACGATACGAATACGAATACGAATACGACTCACTTTCTCCCTTTCTACGAAAAAAAAATCACTCTATTTTTTTTTGTGTCTTTCTTGGATTTAGTACTCCCAAATATTTCTCCAGGGTTTTTTACTTTCTTTACTTTTGTTTTTGTTTTTACAGTCACCACGTCTCGTCTCGTGAAACAAAACGCTTACAATATCAGCCTGCAATTGGTATCAAATCCCTCTATATCACATTCACTCTCTCCTTTTTCCCTTTCTATTTATGTCCACATGTGTACTCGGGTAGGTTTCATTTTATCAGTTTTCCCTGTACTCTACTCGACAGATACAAACTCTCTCCTTCATCACAATCACACATCACTAGAGAACAGACATGTGAGCGTATTAAATAAATTCTTCCTCAACGCCCCAAACACGAGCCACAATCCACAATACTACCGAGCCATCCTTTTCCCATTGTAAATGCTTTTTTTAACCTTTCTTTCATCAAAAGCTCAACAAACACGTCTCACGGTCGACGGTCGACGGTTTACGGTTACACATTTTTATACAAAAAAAAATACAAAGCTCTCACTATTTTTTTATATATGTATATATGTATTTATGGAGCATATAACATACACAAAACAAAAACAAATTCCACATGCAGGGGGATGACGCATGACCTATAAATAATCAAAGAGCATATATTTGATTGCACAAGTACTGTGTGTAATACCAACAAAAAAAGACACAGAATACAAAGCAGGTAGGGAAATATAATAAAACATTAGACAGATCCAGGAATGAGTGGAAAGTAAGTAAGTAAAAAAATATACATCAGCGTCCGTCTCACGCTCATAAATTCTCATAAATTTTTCACAACAAAATTTCATAAAGAATGAGGAGCATATGTATATAAAAATCTCAGGTTTTAAAAAAAGCCTCAAGAAATCTCATTCACTCAAGCATTTTATATATGAATGGCGACTACAGCTGACGTTTTTAACCCCCCAAACAGACATTTCCATTGTTCCCACAAAACCCACCAAACACACACACATCCTTTCTTTTCGTGTGTGTCTAATAAAATAGGATTGTCCACAAATGAAAAATGGGAAATAAATCCACAGATTCTCAACAGACTTTTCCATAATGAAATTTGAAGAAAAATGTATACTACTTGCGGTGCTCTCAACTTGGAATTTTAGTACGTAATTTTGGTGGAGGGAGAGAGTGAATTGATTTTACATACAGATATTCGTGGGCAACGAGACAAAAGAGACATAAACTGGTATAGCTGGTAAATAGTAAAAATAATTAAATGTACAAAATCTATAGATGAGTTTTACAAAAAAAATACAAAATACAATGTAGTTATAAAAACTTACTTGTCTTGCGCTTGTGTCCCAGTCTTCTCGTTTTAAATTCAGCTCATCTTTTATATTCTGTAAGAGAAAGACAAGGGAAAGAGAGAAAAAAGACAGTTGAATTAGAGAAATCGATAGAGAGCATGGATTTCCTTTTACATTCTGCATTCTACAATTACAAGAGGATCCATCATTCGAGAGCTTCATGAGAGACGTCTTGGTCTAATCTAATGTGATTATGATGGTACGTAACGCGAAAACAAGGAAAGTTCATAAAAAATAAGTCTATATATGCATCTCGTTTGCGTGTGCAAATTTCTTTCCTTTCTTTCCTTTCTCTCTCTCTCTAGTCGATCTTAATCTTAAGTATTGAGCAATGAGGATTTAGCAAAGAAAACTGTAAATGTGGGACCGGAGCTCGAGAGCTTCAAGTTGTATTTATCTAACTCTCTCTCTCAATGCGTACAGAACATTGAGAGAGCTCAAGTGACAAATGACACCCTGTGCAAAGATATAAAAAAATATAGTGACAATGCAATTCCATGTAGTGTATATAAAATACGGTCATATCCGTTGAAATTCTTAACTCTTTTTACTGTTTACTATTTGCAATTCTTGCAGTTGAAAAACTTTGACCTAGTAAAACAAAGAAACAAAGTATATCAAACTCAAACAGTTTGTCCTCAACTCGATAAACTTGAGTGTTTCTTCTGGTTTTTCCCGAGTCTTGGTCTTGGTCTTGATGAGAGTAAAATGAAAATGAGGAATTCGGAATTCCCATGAAATTATATCCAAAAGATCCAAACTAATTTCCAGTACTCGTAATACATTTCTTTCCTTTCCCTTTCTCCATAATATCTCTATGCATTCCAGCCAGGCAAATTAATTCCTTTTCGTAACATTCTTCAGGTACTATAAGTACTTGAGACACTTTGCAAGCGTTCCTCGTCCCTACTCAACTATAAACAGATAATTGCGTGGACCGAGAATCTATTTTTAATATTATTTAATACTATTTTAAATGTCCACGCAAAAATTCCCTATGAATAATTCTCTTGCCTTTTTCTGTTCACAAAGGTTAACATTAACATTTGATGCGGTCTGTTGAAAAATGTGCTTGCTGGAATTTCACAAGTGAAATATTCCACCACTGAATATTTTATGAATGAAAAAAAAGAGAATATGCAAAGGAGAGGAAAGGTAAAAAAGTCAGAATGTGGAACATTTATGGCTTTATGGATATTCCAATGGGCAAAGTAGAGGGTGAAAAGAAAAATGAAATGTCAACAACTGGGGAGAAACCTCTTTGGAGTTTTTAACTATATATTTACACTCTTTTTCTTTTGTTTTATCTTTTCTACTTGATAGACATAGTCATTTTTTATTTGCATCACTTCCTTTGGCATCAGAACTCAGAATTTTACAGTACTTGATGAGATAAAGAGGGTGCTTGGAACTGACTTGAAATTAGAAATATAAATTATTTAAAATAATAAGGCTACTCTCAATATGAATAAACTACCCTGTCCATCCCTTTTGACAAGGTTTTATGTTCTATTTAATGAAGGAAGATTATTTAACATTATGTACTGGTCAGCGGGTATTATCATTCTTGAATACGCGCTGAATGCCTAGGAGTTGGCGTTTTGTTTTCAATTATAAACTCACGTTTCTCACATTAATTAAATTTACGAGTACGAATTCAGATTCTAATTCAAATTCAAATTCAGCTATATAGGGAAAACAATGGGCAAATTGGGGAAAGGGATTGTAAAGGAGGTAATTTAGGGGAGAGGAGTTTAAAATAACCTCGGAGATGGAACCTTTCCCTCCTCCCTCCTCCCTTTTCCCTGTACTCATAATTAATCGTTTAGCCCTTGCAAAAAAGGAATTAGGTGTACGAGAATTGAGGGCATGGAGATTCCATTTGTTTATAGTATATACCGTGCTCGGAAACATTGCAAAACGGCTATGCTATAACGTTTGATTGCTAGGGAATAAAACTACAAAAGAGATTTCGCCTACACATGTACATTTTGTATGGGGTATACTTCATTCCAGAGAATGAGAGAGAAAATGAGTCTTTCTCGGCATTTGACTTTCCCTAACAATCGATAAAACTTGGTTGTATGTGAGGAGAGAGAATGAGAGAGAGAAGGAAAGAGAGAGAGAGTCCGCACTGATTCATCGAAAATTCATGGGGGTGTAGTGTGTAGTAGTAGTCGACGGAAATTCAAGGGACATAAATTATTGAATTTCAGGACCCAATTGGAAAATGGAAGGTTACAATTTTACTTCTCTGCAAATCTCTCTTCCTCACTCTTGTCCTAATGTTTTTTTTTTTTTTTTTTTTTTGCAGAGAAAGCGAGAGAGCGAGTCCAACAGCAGTATACTTCATTCATATTGAATGGGAATAATCTCATTGAATGTGCATATAGCTCTGGAGTAACGAAGGTAACTGATCTACACATTTGACATACACCTACGAATACAAACGAACATGTTCAACTGTAGTTGACTTCTTTTTTTCCTTCTATCCTTCCTTTCGTTTCGTTGATGGCACCAATTTCGCTCTAACCATGAATGGCTCTCAACTCAGGTGTTCGAATTGACTTTAACGCCAGTCTCATCTCTCACTCCTAGTCGGAGATTCAATTCCACTCCAGACAAAGTACAAAGGATCGGATTGAAAATAACTTTCCCCCACTTCTCTTTCTCTCTCTCTCTCAAAATAAATGTTCACTACAAAATTGGATTGAGTGTGAAATAGTTTTCTCGTTAAATACGATGAATGTATACGATTACGAACGAGGAGTCTTTCATTTTCTCTCTGGAAATTCTCATTATAATGAAAATTTGCCAATAACCCAAATTGAAAAATGATCGTGGACACGAAGTGCTCTGATGATGTGATGCTGATGGAAGTGGAAGGGTACACAAATAATTAGTACTTGGAAAGTATAAGTAATAAAAGAATGGAATTAAATCCTCACTTGAATCTCTTGTCGAGTCTTGATGATAAAATTGAGTCTGGAAGAAATCTCTTTGTTGTCCCGAAGCCCCTGTTCAAAAAAAAATCAATTCATATCGATATTTGATTACATTATTTCTATATTTAGTAAATTGCAAATGGATTTCTCATTTAGATTTTAGATTTGCAATTACTGGTCATGTGAACTCGACCTTGTACAGATATTTACCAGTATGCACATAGTTTTATGTAAGGACATAAAAAGTAAAAAAAAAAGAAGAGTATGTATATAAATGAAGAAGAAGAAGAAAAAAAAAGGAAAGAAAGAAACCTGTCGTTTGGCAATCGCCAGTGTGGCTTCTAAATCATCCAGATCGTACTCAAGGCTCCTTAGGCCATTTCTCAGTTGAGAGGCGACCCATTCAGAGACTTCGTTTGATCCTTGGCAATTTTCTGACCAGTGTTGAAAGAGCTCACGGGTTCTTCCTAGTGCTTTCAATACTTCACTGTACATTTTTTTCCATATGGAGAAAGAGAGAGAGCGAGAGCGAGGGGAAACACCGAGAAAAGAGGAAACAAGAATAGACAATGACCATCATGAGTTGGATTTTGAAAGAAATATACATTTATTTATACATACATAAAAATATACACATATGTTATGAGTGTAGATTGTAGGTTTTAGATGTACAGTTTCAGTTGTACTTGTACTTGTATTGTACACAAAAAACCATTTGATATATATCTGTAATCTGTATTTACGCCATCCCAATTTCATGTTATTCATCCATTTTTCATGCTTAGTCTTATAATCTCCTTTATGGTCGTCAAACACGTGAATCTTTTCTCCCCTTGTAAATACAAACTATACACACAAGAACACAAACAAAAAAAAGTCTTTCGTATATTCGTATTTCGTATCCATTACCATTCAAAGCATAATTTTATAGCCATAAATTACTTTTCTTTCCCTATAGAGACACTAAACTATGTACAACTGGGAAGCAGAGTGAGGAGACTCTCGCTCTTGGAAAAGATTAATAGTTTGTAGAAAATATTGGTTAATTTATTTAGCTATACATGTTCAAACACAAACTCAAACTCCGCTTTCTGTCAACCAGAAACCAGAAATATATGTATATATATTTATATATCGAGTGTACTATTTTAGTCTTTGATATTTTTTTGTTTTGGGGTTTCCTACAAAAACAAATGCAAATGTATGCCAATGGTAAATGTATTTATGTACCTGGAATTCACAAATGTAGGTACTTACATTCATAATAGTTCATGTACAGAACTATACAGTGATATGGAATTTTATTTGAGTTTCCATACTCTCATTCCTATCTTTGATAGACCTGACATTTTGCTACATTTCCCATTTTGCCATACATATTGTACTTTCCACGTACATTTATTTACTTAAAATATTTGTGTATACTTATGTACCTTCTCATATAAATGTTTGTGTGTGTGTTTGCTGGTGAAAATTCCTCATTTACCTCTAATTTCCTTTTAGTGAATGAAAGACATATGTTCAAATGCTCTGGTTTATTCATGGACAGCCATACAGCTTTAAAGTCTATTCATCAAGTAATTAATTTGAACAAGGAGGGTTTTGTTCTTTAAATTTACATGTTACAATTAAATATTTAAATAAGGACTGAACGCGGAGTTTTAATTTTGAGTCCATATACGATATAACTCGGCTATGAGGAATTGCATAGTTGCTTTGACTACATGCACACATTTTCAATTTTAATTGAAATTCTGGAAATCCAATGTAGCATTTCACCCGGATTCCGAATTCCGAATTCAGGATTCACTTTATTCTTTTTCTCGTACCAAACCATAAACCGGGATATATTTATCGTTAGTTAGCGTTCTATCGTCTCTTGTAAAAACGTTATATTGCCTATATAAGCCCAAGTTTTTACACGAGTCCACATAAATACTTATATATTTATGTAATGTGATGCACACATAACGAATTGAACTAGAAATTTGAAGAGAAGGTTAAAGAATTCAAAAGTAATGAGGAGAGTAATCAGGGACTGCTGCATGTAACGCTACGTGAAATTCCTTTGCATTAAACTTTTGTATCGTATTGTATAGGAAGGAGGTACTTTTTTTATATATCTACATACCGTCTTTTTAAATACAGACATAAAAGTTTTTGTCCCGCAAATTACCCTCGAAAATAAGTTTTTGAGTCTGCTGCAGCCGAGTTTCTTCTTCGGTGGAGAGAGAGACTGCTGCTAAGTCTGCCCGTTTATGGGGAAGATGGGAGACGATGGTGAGTGTACATGTACATACAGATACTCTCATTTTCGTTTTCGCTTTCATTTTACAAGAAAAAGGAAATAACATTCACAGCATTTAATGGAGGGAAACTTTGAGCATGTATTACCGCTATATACACGATAGTTTTTAATTGGTTTAACTAGATCCCTCCACACTTTACAGGTTTTTCCCCCTCCATCCTCCGCCTTCCTTTTCCTTCTTCCTCGTCCTTCTTGAGTGTTATACACTATGGAAATTACTCGAAAGAAAATGTCTTGATCAAATTTTGAAATGTCTAAAAAGCTCTTGCTTGATGAGACTCTCTCTCTCAATTCTCTACTCACCAGGGAATTTCTTTTTATATACATACAAGGAAATTAAAAAAAATGTCATCGTCATCGTTCGTTTCGTTCTCATCGAAATTGAAACCTGTTCGATTGCCATATAAAATGAAAAATGGACTTTGCACGCACCACAGTTATCTTCATCAGATAAGAAATTAAGAGGACGGACATGGAAGTCTTATCGTATATGAAGTGGGACTTGTATTGAACTTCATGTGTGCATATTCATTTTGCAAGATGTACATAGATATATTGACAGAGTAGGTATATATCTTACAAAATGATTTGAGGGTGAAATTGAAGTATCAATTATGGTCGTCATCATCGTCATCGTCAACAACTACAGCGAGTGTGGTGCAGCGCAAGAAAAATCATTCATTTCTCTTGCCCTATGTAGACTGTACGATATATTTCACAATTTCAATTCCGCAGACCGTGCAGACGACTGCAGAGTTCAGACTCTTATATCTGTCTGTACATATGATATATTTGTTAGTATGGCTGGAACATTAATTGCGAGCTGGTTTATATACTCCGCTCTGTGTGTGTGAGTGTGTATGTGTACTAATCGTTAGATGTTGAACACATGCTGTGAATGCAGTGTACTTACATGCGGGAGGGCTCGTTACGAAAGAGAGAGAGAATCAATAAGCTGACCAACTTCACAGATACACACATTTCATTCTCCAGTTCAATAAAGATAATTGAGAAATGAGCTTCGTTTTCTCTCTCTCTCTCTCGCTTTCTCCTCTCGCTCTCGCTAATAAAAAATATGTTCTCCATTCCCTGTCCAGAATATCATAATGTAATAAGTCCATTTAATCTAATTGAACTAATTTAAAATACAATCATACAGTTTGAGCCTTTCCATGTTCAAATGTGTTGTAGTTGTAGGTATACAACATAAAAAAAAGCCGAACGTACATCGATACAAAAAATTTGGTCATATCTGTATTCTGTATCTGTATTTCTAAAAATTCGAGTGCCAACTGCCAACATACACATATAAAAAAAAGGGGGATGGAAAAGTATAGATATTTATTATTTATGGGTAGATGGGAAAGCTATTTTTTTTTACATATAATGGACGAAAATGCCTGGACTGGACTCTTTTTGTTAGTGGTTAGTGTATATGAAAATAATTGTTCATTCACTTTTTTCTCTATATATATAATTTTGGTTTTGGATTTGGTTTTGGTTTTGGTCTGACTTGACTGTGGCGTGACCAAGTAGAAAAAGTATAAATTTGAAAGGAAAAGAGAGAATTCTTTAGAGTTTTTCATGCATCCCATTTCTATTCCTGTACACAAATTTGTGTGTAATTTTAGTATTTTAGACAATCGTAAATCATAAATCACACATGTGTCCACCAAACCAAGACAGACAGACAGTAATAAAACAATATGCGTACAATTCAGACATATAGACTTTTGAATTTGTCATTAATGGGAGAGAGAGAGAGTGAGAGAGAGAGAGAGAGAAGAGCCGTCAAGGAAAGCTCATTAAAAATGTATCTTACACACACGGACTACCGTTTCTACTTTTTTCATTCGAGAATTGAGAACTGAGAATTGATGAAATTTAAATTAGTCAAATAGTACAAGAAGACTCGTGTTTGTCTGACAAATGTCAATGTCAATAACAATAGCAATCCCATCGTATCATCCATACAGATATTTCAACTTGAAATACACACACAAACTACTGAAACGGACTTCTTGCAGCTTTCATTTTTTTAAATAAAATAAAATAAAATTGGGAGACTAATGCAAAAGTACATTTCGTGTCGTGTCGTGTCGAGTATACTTTCCAACTTTCCCGAGTAGAATCTAAAAACAGGAAAGGGAAAAGAAAGGAGAGGAGAAAACGGAACTCTCCATTTCTCTCATGTTCGTTCTAATTCGTAAGTAGATATCCAAAGCTGTCACAGAACATTAGAGCGTCCGGCTCTTTTATTTCCCATCAAATAATTTTCTATATGACTCCACAGACAAAAAAAAATGACAAAAAATAGCCATTTCTTTTTTTTTCAGAGGTCCCAACGCAGAAACGAAAAAACTGACAGACTCTATTTTGTTACATCTCACAAAAGAAAATAAGGATGAAGAAGAAAAGGAGAAGAAGAAGAACTAAAGAAAGTTTTTCCGTCTTTCTGTCTCTCTCTCTCTTTGGTTCATTCTCCTATTTTTGGATGATTTTCCACGCACATTTCTCCATGGACGTACATGTACATACTGGGGAGGGAAGTGGATCGATACATGAAGGATTATCTGTCGTATCTTCTTTTTTATATATAGAGCTTTAGCTTTAGCTCGAGTTACTTGTGAAAAGGAGAATCGTGTGCTGCTGTTTAGGCTGGCCTGACTCCGCGTGTCAACTCTACTGTTAGTTACTCTGACTTGAGTCAATCAGAGTTAAGGACGCTTTGTGTGTCTGATGTGTGTAGTTTGATAACGCTTTTATACGTGGAGTATGATAGTAAAAATAAAAGCCGCGGGACTAGTCAGAGATACCATCTTCCCATGTTCAATCTAAACTTTCCCTTGATTTTCCTATACATGTACCTACAAAAAAAACTCACTCACACACACACATCACACACAAAGACCACCACAAGGAAAGTAAATCAATTCAACTGTGTTTACTGCCCACTGGCCCACTGGTCCTCACAACTTAAATTAAGATAATCTTTTTTCAATTAATTTTCATGGAATCAACGTTTTTTTCTTTGCACTCAAACTTTCTCTTCTGGAGAAAAAAAAACACCGGTTTTTAAAAACCGCCCCCTCATTTTTTCTTGAATATCATTTCTGAAATTCAGATACCGCCTGGATTATTTGGAAATCCTTGATCAAAAAAATAATTGACTATATGACTTTCTGACTTGATAATAAATATTCCGATTGTATTCTCATATACAAAAAGTCGTACAGTCATTAATTTCTGTCCTTGCAAACTTTCCTGACGACGAACATTCATTATAGGAATGAAGACATGTACGATAACAACTTTGGTATATGGAAAGTAATAGAATTGTTTCCAGTGTATAATCAAAAATAAATAAACTAAGTCAAGTTTATGGTGTGGGACTGTGTTCAAATTGTTTTCCAATATCCTTCAATTTATTATATATATACCTATACATATTCCCTTTATTGGAATACAGTTTTTTTTGTTTCTTTTTCTTATGAAATTAAGTAACTCTAGAGTGAGCATTGGATTTCGAGCTGTTGTTAATGTCAATTTTTCACCTAGCAAAACACACACACACACACACACACACACACACAAATGAATAAAATTTTATTTAGGAGTTTCATGAGCTTCACGAGTTGGTGAAGTTTGACTTTGACATTTGAATTCCAAGCACGAGGAGAAAAATTGGTACATTTTATTATGTACCATTTATTCTGACCACCTAAAGAGATTCCATCAAGAACTTAATAATAATATTACACCGTTTCTTCGTCCTTGTATATTTTCTAGAGAGGGAGAAAGAGCTGACTATGTACTTTCATAAAATACATTTAGTTTTGTTTATTGAATCCTTGTGTTGTTATTATTATTATTATTATTATTAGTAGTAGTATGTAGTAGTAGTATTTCTACACTGGTTCAAAATGTGTACTACAAAGTACATATCATATACATTTACATTTACACATACACATGCAATGAAGTGAAGTGATGTGGATGTGACTCTGAGAATACGAATAGGTACGTTGGAAATGTCAAGAGAGTATTTCACAGCAGAGAGAGTAAAAAAAATGGATCTATAGGTAATTCAGTAACTGCAAAAGTAGAAGCACGCAAAGGAACACACACACACACTCACTCACTCGCTAGCAAATAAAACCTGCATCAACTCAGCTCAAAAAAGTATTTGACCCGACTCTCCTGGATGCATTAAACATGTAAGATATTCACAAAACACCAAAAGGGTTTGAAATGAGTTAGCAACTACTTGAATTGTGAATTGCCTATCTAAGATATATACTGCCTAGATTTCTTGTTTGTTTCCTTCCTATAGTTTTCCAAGTGAGGAGGAGCAAAAAAAAACGGAGAGCTGAGAGAGAGGCAGAACATTTTTAAATTTCCAATTTCAAGTTCCAAGCCTAAACATTAAATTATTAAATACTAAATAGTACATGTTACAATTTGCACATTTGCATTTACATACATGTCCGTTCTACAGAGCTACAGAGCTACAGATATTTTGGAAAGGGTCGACAAGTTTATGTTTCTTGATAATCCTCGTTTTCGCATACATTGAGCCTCATGAAAATTGTAAATTTTCAAAATTTATATTCTCAAATTTGTACACAACACGACGTAAGGCAAAGCAAAGCAACATACTTAATAGAATACAGAATCACACAAGTTTTAAGTTTCATGTGTGTGTGTCGAGCTATTTGCATAATTCCCATGCGAAGATTGCTTCTTGAATTACTTAATTTTTATTGCCTTCATTTGAGCTCACGTCACTTTGAACTTCTACAGTTTGCTGTCGTCATTATACTAATTTTATGATTATGGTCCAAATACAAATTCCGCTTTGAAAAGTATAAATGAGAGTTTTCTGTTTAAATTATTATTATTATTATGTAGAAATGAAATAAGTTTTGTATACATATTGATTATATAATAATTATTTTGCAGTAGTTGTACTTACTCT
Source organism: Gisinianus flammeolus (assembly GCA_034699125.1). Classification (NCBI taxonomy): domain Eukaryota; kingdom Metazoa; phylum Arthropoda; class Collembola; order Symphypleona; family Katiannidae; genus Gisinianus; species Gisinianus flammeolus. The sequence goes on from JAIUND010002255.1 coordinate 19,631, forward strand.
TTGACTACAATAAAAGGGTCATCAAGTGACATGGTTCAATGGTCAATTCCAATGACCAAAGACGACAAGGAGCGTGTCCACTTCTACTACATACGTCATGAGCACAAACAAAATTCACACTCTTTTTTTTCCACGGCTGTACTCACACTTCACGTCACCTCAACAAGAGAGAGAGAGAGAAAACTAACTCTCTGCTTTCCTCACTGTACTTTTTGCCACACTCACTCACAATTCACAAGTGGAGCCTGCACTCCTCAAGCAGCATATGACCACTCTCGCGGCGTCAGTCTGAGTATTATTCTTATTTTTCATCATCATCTTCTCTCGTCGAAAATATCTTCATTATTTATGAAAGATAAAAGGAGAACCAAACTTATTAAATACAAGTCAAGTCCCAAACTATCTGTACTAATTTTCTCTGCATTCTATAAATGAAATGAAAATGTCACCAACTGTACTACAAAAAAAACTGGGTTGAGTACCAACTGGAATTGACAGTCTTTTTTCTATTCTATTCTATTTAATCTACATGCTCGAACTGTATTGTTTTGTCACAGGAATAAATAGTAAATACATATTCAATATAAAAGTAGGAAATAAACTGGAACTGCGAGTGTGTGTGTGTGTTTTTTTTTTTGCATTGACTTTTCTCTCTGTCTTTATTTTCAAAAGTCTTTGCTTTTGCTTTCGAGTCCTGAGAAGACTTTTTTGCAACTGACTGTGAATATTAGAATGGAGAGAGAAAGAGAGAGAGAGAGAAAGAAAGAGAGTTGGAGGGCGCATTCGTGAACGAGATCGGTGGACGAGTGCACTTCTATTGCTCATGCTGAATTCTATAGTGTTCCCACATGTTATGCGTTTCTATAGAGAAATTCACTCTACATGTAGACAGACACCGTTAGACTTTTAGGCTGTAAACATCCCTCAAGCAGCAAAATGTACATGTGCGTTGGCGCTCCAGTATATACGTAGGGGGGAAAGGAAAGGAGAAGGAGAAAGGCAGACATGGTGACTATTTACAGATACATACATATAAGTACATAACCTTTTCTTTTTCCTTGGTATAGCTCTCGGATTTAGAATATGTACACATATACAGAGTAAATAGATGTAGGGGAACCCGACAGAGAGAAACAGAGAGAGAATTGCAATGCATCTCGCTACATCACATTGCAATGCACACCACCAACCACAGTGGACTATACCCAGTATACGATATAATGTGCTTCATATAGTTCATATGACTTTCCATTGTTTTAATACCATTTCCCCTTTTCCTTTTCCCTCTCTCCTTCTCATCAGCTATATGTGTAGAACTGTGTAGATATGTAGATATTGTCTATTGTTCGACGGCTATAAATAAGTACAGAGTATAGTAACTCGAATGCAAATTTTCTCTTATGATACGATAGTATGAAATGTCAATCCAAAGTACATCCAGCGAAGAACGTATATGTACATAATAATATCTGTATATGTATATATAATAATAAACAAGCACTTTTCCTTTTCTCCGGGTACGCAGCAGGAGGTTTCCTCCTTTTGTAGGTACAGATATGTATATGGAGTATGGAGTATGGAGAATGGAGTGTACCTGACTCACTTCCCTTGCACATAAAGAATAAGTGCGAATAAAATCATAAAAATCGTTTTACAACTTCAACACTCTCATCCCTTTCCATTCCTCCATTATGTAAGAATACAGACTTTACACACACACACACACACACACACACATTTATGCACGAGGTTGACTTCATACATATAATACATAGTGAATAGTGGGCTCTCCAAACCCAAACGGTTTTCTTTTCTCTCTCACAAACTCCGACTCAGACTCAGAGTGTTGGAAACATGATGATGAAGAGTTTTTTTATTCTTATCCAGTTTTCACGTCCATTGAATTCAGAATATATACCGAGTAAAAGTATTCCAATTTATACTTACTCAAAAACTTTTATGACGATTATTATGATTACATAAATATTTTTCACTTTTTTTTCTCGCCCGGAAATGGAATGAGATAAGTTAATACATACAAGATGCTGGGTGGGATTGAGATTGAGAGATTCAATGGGGGAAAGTATAGTGAAAGTACTTGACTTTTCACATGGAAAAATGTGTAACGAGTAGAAAGTATATAAATAAACAAATAAATAAATGAATGTTATAATGGAATTATTTTCATGGATTGATTGTTTGGGATATAATATGACAGTGGGGAAGGTACATGTCATTATGTCGTTATTAGATTAGCATAATATGAACATGTCGACTGTCCTGTCAGACATTGTCAAATTCTGAACGTGCGTTATGTATTGTCTAACATAAAAATTACTCTAGTTGATTGGGTTGTATAGCATAGGAAACATGTGAGCAGAGCACGTGTGTATTTTCTATATATTATTTATTTATAAAACTCCTTATTTTAGTCTGCTCACATTTTTTGTGTATGTGCGGACGGAACAAACTCATTCAGTGGAATTGACTTGAAGGCACGTCCAGCAGACGCACATGCAATGCAAACAAAGAGTATATTTTTATTATCATTAAAGATACGGATATAATATTTGTATATTTATATATATATATATATATATATAACAGCTATGGTGTCGTACTGTTTCAAACCATTGTCTCGTAATTGAGTTGATTTGTTTCAATACTTTCACTCTGCAATTTTGTATGTAATATTCAAAAAAGGAGACGAGAAGTCTATATGTACTTTTAATTCTACCAGAGAAAGAGAAAAGTTACTCTGAGCGAAAAAACAAAGTTATGTATACGTACGCAAAACAAAAAAAACTCGCAGGGGAGGATTTCTTTCTGGAATTTTTTTTGTATATTATATCTTGTTGACTAGTACTTTTTTTACCATATGTTCGAGATGGATATTATTACTTTCATCTTTCATCCATGTAGTAAAAAAATGCCTCAGAAGGTATGCATATCTTTATTCTTTATTGTCTTCTTCTCGTATATTATATTACAGTGCTATACACATGGACATTTCTAACTTTCACTAATATAATGCATAGAAATTACTTGGTTTTCTTGAAATGTTCCGCACACATGGATACACAGAAACACAGACAGACAGACATGGAGCATATTATTTTGCATGCAAGAGAAAATACGCAAAAAGTATATACGAACACACCTATTCATCTCATTCTTTATTTTTTCATTTCCTCCACCGTATTCTGGTAAAAGTGTCGGATACTTGCGAGTCTGTACATATTCACGTATATACATATATATATATATATATATCTGTAGATGATGTGGCTGTCGGAATTCTAAAGAAACCGTTTCCACATCAAAATGCCGAGCTTCTCTTCCTCTCTCTCTCTCTCTCTCTCTCTCTATCATCTAAATTCTAAAGTATATGGGAAAATCTTCGTCTTTTGCATACATGGGTTTTCTAACTTTGACTTGGTGAAGGTACACAAAATGTTCATCCATCCAGAGAGTAGAGAAACTCTATTTTTTTTCTAGTCGAAATATTTCCAGTAAGCCAAAGTTATAATGTCAGACCCTCTCTTCACTCTCTCTCTCTCTTTCTTCCCTATAACAGACACAAGATAGAGGAAAGCAATAAACATTTACGAGTTGAGAAACTCTTCATGACAAATGAGAACGTTTCTGCTTCTTCTTCTGCTTTTGCTGTTGCTCAAGCTTCCCTTCAATCTCCAATCCACTTATATTTTCTCTACTTAGTTTTTCTCAAGAGTATTTTATAGCTCGTTTTGCAATATATTATGTGACGACGGATTTTTTTGGGTTTTTTTTTTTAATCTTGTTATCCTTAAGTAACTACAAAATATTTTTCTTTAGCAAACTAAAATACCAAAATACCTACTGGTATATATGTTATGTAAATAATGTGATAAGGATATTTGGTGGATTATTTCATTATGAATTCCGTCCTGTCACTTTGAACTTTGTTTTTTTTGCAGGGAAATATGCATTTGAGAACATGCAGGATGAAGAAGTGAGTGGGGGAAAAAAAAGTTTTATCAATTTGCATAAGTACGAGCTTTTTAAATGGAGCCTTTCAGCACGTACAAAATCCTTGAAGACCCCAAACCCTCTTTTTCTTTCACAAATGCATCATGCACTGTGCAAGCAAAATCCTATACGTTTACAGTTTTTGACGGAAAGAAGTCAAAATCAAATGTTTGCATTTGCATTTGCATCATACTTACTTATTATATGCCTGTATGAGAAAACGCGTTTCAGATTAAGTATTGAGTATTAAGTATTGAGTGGGTAATCCAAATGTGTACCTTTCGAACACTTTCAAATGTTCAATGCTCAAAAATTAAATGAACTAAATATATGAAACTCTTCAAGGAAAATCGATGCAATAAAGTTTAAGGTGAATCATTTCATTTTATATAAGTATACTTAAACAGATATAGAACCGAATACAAAAGTCGATGTGTGCATGTATGTAGGTATTATATTATATGTATACATGTACACGGATTTTGAAAACATGAAACGATAAGGAGATTGCCAAACGACCCCTCTCTGCTCTATCTCTCAATCGTGTTTGGGTAGAGAACATATTGTTATATAAATGCATAGTTTTGAGTTATATCAAGGTATTAGTATAGTATCCGGTAATGCCAGCCTCACTTAT
>JAIUND010002256.1:0-24272 GCA_034699125.1 Gisinianus flammeolus
AAACCCATTTTGTCCATTTTACCCAAAACCCATTTTGTCCATTTTACCCAAAACCCATTTTGTCCATTTTACCCAAAACCCATTTTGTCCATTTTACCCAAATTCCATTTTGTCCATTTTTCCCAAAACCCATTTTGTCCATTTTACCCAAATTCCATTTTGTCCATTTTTCCCAAAACCCATTTTGTCCATTTTGCCCAAAAAACCCCAAGTGGGTAGCAAATATAAAAAACCCGGGCAGAAGACCAACTCTGCTCAAAATCCCCCCGTTTCCCATTGTTCTTTTCTGGTGAATTTTTTCCCCTTAAATACTGGGATTTCATCCGTATATTTACATATCGTCTGTTAAGTTAAAAAAAGGACGATAATCATTTTCCTTAATTTCGTTTGACCGGGGTTGACCTGGTCTGGAGGTCAACGTATTAGAGATGGAGCTTTGGGTCAACGAAAATTTTTGTAGAGCAGGTCATGAGGGACAATAATGTCGCTTGACCCAAAGCTCCATCTCTAATACGTCGACCTCCAGAGCAGGTCAACCCCGGTCAAACGAAATTAAGGAAAATGATTATCGTCCTTTTTTGAACTTAACAGACGATATTTATATTGATGACCACATAAATAATTATATTAATGTTGTTGATGATGATGAAAGAGGACGATCGGAGATGGTCACGTGGGATGTTTGGACTTCCCCCCCGCTCGGGGAAAATGAAAGGGCTGGATCGATTCGATGCAGCTTTTTTCGGGGTCCATGCTCATCAAGGTCAAGTGCTGGACCCTCAAATCCGTCTCCTGTTGGAGTTGACTCAGGAAGCGATTTGTGATGCGGGCGTGAATCCAGCGTCCCTCCGTGGCTGTACGAGGACGGGAGTTTTCATTGGAGCATCTTGGTGTGACTCGGAGCGGAAATGGACGGATCAGACGGAGATGCCCTCTGGCGGCTACAGTCTCCTTGGTACATCCCGCTCCATGTTCTCCAATCGCATCTCTTTCGCATTCGACCTCAAAGGCAAAATAATTACTTACAATTATATAATAAAACCAAAGCCAAACCCACACGATCACAACACTTATATGTCAAATATATGATGAAATACCGTATACACTGTCATAGAACCCCAAGGGTTGTATCTTGTATCGCAAAAAAATAAAAAAATCTTAAAGAACCCCAGTGAGAATTGCGCATGTACCGTACGACAATTTGACAATTCGACAATTTGACATGGGCGCAGGATTTATAGTCTCTGCAGGCATGGGGTTCGATTACAGTTTATACGGTACACTCAATTTATATACGATTGAGCTCTTCCTTTTTTTCTAACTATATTAATTGATTGTGAACTGGCGGTGACCGCGGCATTTGTCCATCATCACACACAGGGCCAAGTTGGACGGTGGACACGGCTTGTTCCTCCAGCCTATTGGCCATGGCGCAGGGAGTGTCGGCCATTCAATGTGGACAGTGTGAGGCGGCGATTGTGGGCGGAGTGAACGTGACCCTGGACCCCAAATTCTCGCTGCTCTTCCATAAACTGCACATGCTCTCTCCGGACGGGAAATGCAAGTCCTTTGATGCGAGCGCCAATGGTTATGTTCGAAGTGAAGCGGCCGTTGTCATTTTCATTCAAAAAAAGGCCTTGGCTCACCGTTCATATGCCACCATTTTGAGTGCTCGGACGAATTCGGACGGCTACAAGGAAAAAGGTTAGAACGCTCGCGAGTATATAAGAAACTAATCAAACAACTTGACTTGAATTTGGTTTTGGCGCTCACATTTAAAAAAAAAAATTGGTTTTTGTTTTCATCCATATATATATATATATGTGTAATTATATAGGATTGACTTGTCCTTCGGGGACGGCCCAGTTAGAATTACTAGAGGAAGTGTACGGGGAGGCGGGAGTGAGTCCAAATCAAGTCACCTACGTGGAAGCCCATGGAACGGGGTACATACACTTTTCCCTTTATAATTCACATTTAATCCGTCCTTGATTTTCAAATTACCCGCGCATATACTCAAAATTCGTAAAAAAAAAACTGGGATATGTATACGTAATGGGGTAATGGAATACAGAACGGCGGCAGGGGATCCAGCGGAGCTGAACGCGCTAGCAGCAGTTTTGTGCCGGAACCGTCCACCGGATCATCCTCTCCTGATTGGCTCCGTTAAAAGGTGATAAGTTGCACAGTTTGCTCTCTTTTTTTCCCTTACAAATGCCATCAATAACTATACCGTCAAACTTGAATTAAAAACCTACTCCAGACCGAATATACAAACCTACCTCAATTACTAGCCTAGTTTTTGCTGTTGGTTTTATCTATATATAATAGTGTCCAGCCATTTTTACCGTAGTCGGTATAGTGCTGTCGAGGCCGAGTTCGAGGTCGAGTTATCCTTGGTTTTTGGACGATTTTAAGGTTTTTAGACACTAGCCTAGGCTTGTAATTCAAGTTTGACGGTATGTATATACAAGTTTTGGGGTGAAGTGTGACTCTTTTTCCATACCTCTATATTATATACATGTGATGCAGCAATATGGGGCATGCTGAGCCGGCAAGTGGTCTGTGTGGGGTGATCAAAGTCCTCTTGGCCTTTCAAACCCGAGTCCTCCCCGCCAACCTCCATTACAATACTCCGAATCCAAATGTTCCCGCCCTTTCCAGCCCAAACCCAACCCTCAAAGTGGTGACAGAGAATACAAAATGGGATGGCGGGATTGTTGGGGTCAACAGTTTCGGTTTTGGCGGAACGAATGTATATATATTTTCCAATTTTTTTTCCAAAGTTTTTCATATTTGCACATAACAATTTTGAAGCGCAAATGTTCTCACTTTGAATGTTCAAGTTTGAATTTTATAGCGGGTGTTTTTTTGGGGATTGTGATTGTTGCGCAGGTCCATGTAATTCTTCGGTCTGAAGTAAAGAGAAAGGCGAGGATTTTGTCCCGGAATCTCCCAATAATCGTGCCCTTTTCCGGACGAACCAGAGATGCCATGGAATTTGCACTGAGTCAAGTGATGAACGGAAAGAAATGTGACGAGGAATTGATTTCTCTTCTCCATCAAATTTCCCGCCAGGCCATTCCGAATCATCCGCATCGCGGATTCGCCATCCTTCCGCAGCAAAAAGAGGAGGAGGCGGAGCAAGAGATGATGGAGCTGGAAATCCCGAATAATCTAGCTATTGTAAATGACCACAAAGAAAAACCGCCCGTGTATTTTGTGTTCGCTGGGATGGGCTCGGATTGGCCAGGGATGGGACGGGAACTCCTGGAATTCCCCGAATTTAAGAGATCCATTCTTCAGGCTACAGAGACATTGAAGGGTCATCCGCCAATTCTCCCACGACCCCTGTTCCAACTTCTCCAGTCCACAACAACAACAACAACAACCATAAACAACCAAGAGGAGAAGGGCGAGAATATTCTTAGTGCATTCATTTGCATAACGGCCATACAGGTGGCGCTGGTTGAGCTGTTGCGGTCGGTTGGAGTGCGTCCACAAGGGATAATTGGTCATTCCGTGGGAGAAATCGCGGCTGGCTATGCGGACGAATGTTTGAGTGCGGAACAGGCCATTCTGTGTGCTCATGCGCGAGGGCGCGCCATCTCTCAAGCTTGTCCAGGAGGCGGAGCCATGGCCGCGGTCGGTCTCACATGGGATCAAGCTCAAATGAGATGCCAGAATTGGCCAGGGATTTTCCCGGCCTGTCACAATGCGGAAGACTCGGTCACGATTTCCGGCCCTGAGTCCAAAATCACTCGGTTTGTGAGTGAGCTCAAGTCGGAGGGGATTTTCGCAAGGGAAGTCAACTCGGCGGGTCACAGTTTTCATTGTCCGTACGTCCAGCCGGCCGAGAAGAAACTGCTCAAATATCTCATCAAAATAATTCCCGAGGGTGGAAAACCCCGGTCGGTTCGATGGGTCAGTTCTTCCATACCGGAAACTGAATGGAGCTCGGACTTGGCTGCCAAATGCTCCGCCGCCTATCTCGTGAAGAATCTCACCTCGCCGGTCCTCTTTCATTCGGCCCTCCAGCACGTTCCTCCATCCTCATTGGTCATTGAAATTGGCCCTGGGGCGCTTCTCCAGGGAATCCTCAAGCGTTCCCTCCCTCAAACTTGCTCCCATTTCCCTCTCCAAATCAAAAACCCCGGGCAGAACAAAAACAATGCGCTCGTGTTTGTGAATGCCCTGGGGCGTCTCTTTGCCCAGGGCCGACTGGACTTGAACTTTCCCGCCCTGTATTCACCAATGGAATTCCCCGTCTCCGCCGTCACACCGTCCATCAGTCCCTTAATTCGGTGGGATCACGACATTTCTTGGGACGTGGCCCAATTTCAGCCTGATGATGATAACGCGGGAAATGCGTCAAGGTCAAAGTTAAATGGAAATGAAATGGACGTTTCTCGTGGGCGAGAGGGCGATGATGGGTTTTTCTACGGAGGGCATCAAATTGACGGGCGAGTCGTTTTCCCCGCCAGCGGCCTCCTCGTCCTCGTCTGGAAAGCCTTTGCGGCCCTCCAAAATAATAATTCCAAATGGGACTCCGTTCCGATCTGTGTTGAGGAAATGAGCGTGACCCGAACCGTGACCTTCCCCATCCTCCAAGAAACTCCCCTCAAATTCAAAGTGACGATCCTGGAAGGGACGGGACAATTTGAGATTTGCGAAGGCGGACTCCTCGTCTCCTCTGGCGTCATCCGCTCTCCTCATCCCTCCGAATTATCCGCCTTGCAATTGAACAATAACAATCACAATAACAATGCGGAAGGAATTCAAATGAGCGGGAGGACATCATCACCCAAGGAAAAAGAAATGAACCGAGCGAATGACACCACCACGGATGATTTTCAATGTCTGAGTTTGACATTGACATTGAACCGCCCGGAAGTGTACAAGGAGCTTCGACTTAATGGTCATGAGTACTCGGGTCCCTTTCAGGGTGTCCACAGGGCCCACATTTTGAATCATCATAATAATAATAATAATGAGGAGGAGGAGCATGAGGAGTTGGGGGAGGTGGAAGTGGAGTGGATGGAAAACTGGGTCACTTTCCTCGATACGTTGACTCACCTCGCCCCCATCCTCCTCCTTCCAACGCTTCCCATCCCCACCACCAGACGGAGCGTCCTCCTCCCTACAAATTTCACTCGAGTCCTCATTGACCCTCTGACCCTCCTTCAAGGATGTCAGGTCAGTCAAGACGGATCCTCGTCGACGTCGTCTTCCTCCGGATCATCTCAACCCCAACCCAAATTACTGAAAGCAAGAGCAAGAGCAAGGGCAAGAGCAAGAGCAAGAGCATCAGGAGGAAGAGGAAACGCAGGTGTGGATTTGGCAGTAGAAAAGGCGGGAGGGGTGACGGCTTGCGGGATTCAAATGAGTTGGGAAATGAGGCGGACGCCGCGGGTGGAAATCCTGGCCATCCCACAGCTGGAAAAGTACCAGTTCACACCATATTTTGACAAGGACAATGACCATCACGACAGTCACCTGTCTTCCGGATCCGCACTGAAGATGATGGTGGACATGGTCCTGGAAAATATCCCCAACCCTCAACATCTTAGTATGATGGAAATCGTGGACAAGTTCTCGTCCTCGTCATCGTCATCGTCGGAGAGGAAAAGGAAGGAGGAGGAGTCATCGTCCTGGGCAGAGCGCATCACAAATCTAGTTCTCCGTCAGCCCGCCGTCTCCATTCAAGTCCGAACCGTACAAAGTACGGACATGAGGACATGCGGCGTTCAAGAGCTTGCGGATGATGCGGATGCGGATGATTGCAATTTGCTGGTGGTCACCACACAAAATGGATGGTCGTTGTCCTCATCGTCATCGTCATTGGATCTCTTGTCCCTGATTCCCTTGGAGGGCTCCTTTCTATTGTATGTAAGTACATCAGGAGAAAATGGAGGAAGCGGAGAAACCTTGGCGGACCACACCTTGATTTTGGTGGCCCATAAAAAAGCTTCAAGTCCTCTCAACACTCAATTCCATTTGTTCAGAAGGAGGACTGTGACGACGGTGAGGACAAACGGAGACGGAAACGAAGATGGCGGACTTGTCATTGTTCAAATCCCGCCTCGATCCAATGATTTCCGTTGGGTGAATCAACTCCAGTCCGCCTTAACCGCCATGCGCATGCGCATGAGAATGAGGACGCCCACAAAATCATCTCCCATGGACGACGACGAAGAAAACAAAAACAACGGGGATTCTCATAAGGCGGCGGCGTTCCAAAGAATCTATATTGTGGCCCATCAATCCGCCCACTCCCCAAACAATGGCGTCCTGGGTCTCGTCAATTGTTTAAAAAAGGAAGCGGCTGGCGGACAGAGGATTCGATGCTTTTTTATTATGGACCACCCAGACGAGGACGAATCTCTCCATCCCCGTATATTTCTTCACAGTCAATGTCCAAAGGAACTCCTCGAGCGGGATTTGTGCATGAACGTTTTAAAGGGCGGGGTTTGGGGCTCCTTCCGGTTCCTCCCGCTCTCCCATCATCATGATCATGATCATGATGACTCCGTTGTCACGTTGGGACAATGTCCTTCCCCACGAACGGCATTCCTTCCCTCAAAATCCTACATCGTGTTGGGTGGTCTAGGTGGAGTGGGATTGGAATTTGTTCACTGGCTCGTGGAGCAAGGTGCCCGGAAAATTGCCATCGTCACTCGCCACTCCGGCGTCCTCACCGGCTACCAGCAGTTGTCCCTCCAGAAATGGCGAGCTTCCGGCTCCAAAGTGACTGTCTGGTCCACAATGACAATGGAAATGGATGTGACGTCAACGGAAGGAGCGTCTCAACTCTTACAAAAGACCATTCAAGATTTTGATGGAGCTCCAATTGGCGGGATTTTCAATTTGGCAATGATCCTTCGGGATGGTCTTTTCCAGAATCAGACGGCCGAGGACTTTCTCTGCGTGACCCAGCCCAAACTCCATGTCACTCTTGCTTTGGATCGAGCCACTCGGACTATGGCGCCCTCGTTGGACTTTTTTGTGGTCTTCTCCAGTTGTACGGCGGCGGGGCGGGGAGTGTTTCAAGGCGTCTCCAATTATGCGATGGCTAATTCTAGTGTTGAGCGCATCATGGAGGCTCGCCATGCGGACGGATTGCCGGCTCTTGCCATTCAATGGGGTGCCATCGGGGACGTTGGGATCCTTCAGGATATGAATAATTCTAATTCAGGGGGTGGTGGGGGGGAAGCGTGGGGAGTGGGTGGAATGAGCCCTCAAAGGTTCCTTTTTTTTACAGAAGAATAAGAATAACAATAAGAATAACAATTCTTGGTGCCCAATTATCTTAATTAGCTTAATTAACTATATAATCCAGACGTCATATTTTGATGCTCTTTTCGTTTGTTAAATATATGTATCAGGATCCAATCTTGCTTGGACACGATGGACATTCTCCTCGCCGAGTCCTCCACCAATCCTGTCCTCTCGTCCATGGTCATCTCCGCCCCCCCTTGTACAAAACCAAAACCAAAAACAAAAACCCCCGAGGAAGAAAAAGGGGGAGGAGTCAATCATAAAAGTGTGGTGTCCGAAACCAAAGCAAGAACAACAACAACGACATCTCTTCTTCAGCAAATCGGGAGCATTTTGGGGTTGAAGAAGGATCAAATCTCAGTCATTCCAGTCACGACCAAACTCCTTGACCTAGGAATGGACTCCTTGATGACGATGGAGATACAGCAATTGGTGGAGATGAGGACGGGAGTCGTCCTCTCTTCCGCCACACTCCCCACCCTCCCGCTCTCCACCTTTGACCAGTTCCAATTGTTGAAGACCAAGACCAAGACAAAGAAGCAGCGAGCACTCAATTCAACACCAAATAATTCAAATAATAATTCTCATCCAGTTCAAGAAGTTCAATTGCCACTGACCACTTCAAAAAAGTTGATGGATCACACGGAGATTCGAATGATGGGGATGTCGCTTGAGAAAACGGACTCGGACAAGCCAAGCAGTTCCATACTTTTGGATTTGGATTTAGAGAAAAAAGCAGCCCAGATAAAGACCAAGACATGTGTGCTCCTCCCCATTTTTGAGGGAGGAGCCAATTCTCCTCCTTTTGGTCAAAGTACTACAGAAAGTACAGGAAGTTTGGGTGTGGCAAGAAGACTTGGATTTGGATGTGTGTACGCCTTCCTCTACGCCATTTTCCTCCTCTTTTTCTTATACGTGTGGATGGCTTGGATTGGTTGTTGGGTGATTCGGGGCGGCATCAAGTTCGGATCCTTTGTCTGTTGTGTTCGGGATTGGCGGTTGGCGGATCGACAGCTGGATCAGTTTTTTGCAGCCAATCCACGACTCTCCAACGCCGTCATTGTTTTTCAATGTCAAGGGATTCCGGAGCGCTCCAAAATCCTCGAGACCCTGGATGAGCGTCTTGTTCATTTGAGGACGGACATCCGGTTGGACTCTGTATCCTCGTCCTCCACACATGACCAAAGTCATTACTATCCATATCGTCGACTTGAATGGAGGATCGTACGAGGGTTTTTATTTTACTACTGGAGACGGGATCGTCACTTCCGGGTGCGGAATCATTTGGTCTGGGAGGAAGTCCAACAACAACAAAAAGGGTGCAACAAGAGCAGGAACGTCCGGGCAGACTTGGATCAAGCCACCCTCGCCGCCACCCAATTCTACCACAATCATAAATGGGACACGACAAGTCCGGGTTCGGGCTCTTGTTCTGGAAGGCCGCAATGGGAAGTTCGAGTACTTGTCCCATCATTCCAATCCGAAGGTGAACCACCAGAATTTCGGATCCTCTGGGCGATGCATCATTCTTATGGAGATGGACATTCCATTTTGCAAGCCATTCGCTATGCTCTAGCCAATCCAAGGCCAATAACCACAACCACCACTGCCGCCTTGGAAGGGACTCTGACGACGATGACGAAGCCCTGGGGAAATAGTTTACATCCGGTGACCGAGGGAACTGCAAGTACAAGAATAAAGACAATTCTAATGGAGCGGCTCCTCCAACCACATCGCCTCATTACGGAAACTCTCCGCGTATTCCGAGACACCACGTGGTCCAAGGACTCCCTGAGGGCGGGATGGTTTCGGTCGGACCGGTGGGCGGAGGACGGACCTCGTCAGGCCGGCTCTGCTAAATTTAGTTTGGCTCTGATGAGGTCCGTTCGCATCAAAGAGACGGGACAATCCGCTCCCCTCCCCGCCGTCATCCTCGCTGTTCTCTCCGCCGTCTACGAGCGGATTTACAAGGGTTCGAATTCATCTTATTCTTCTTCCTCTTCCGGTTCCGGCACCGTCAGGAAATGTTGTCCGAGTCAGCTGATGGCCATCCTTCCCCTCGCCCTCCCCGTCTCCACCAATAAACTCTGCCTCGGAAATAACTTTGCGCAGGCGTACACGACCGTCCCCATCCTCACAACAACAAAAACAACAACAATAACAACAGCAAGAAATAGTACAAATCCATGTACGGCGAATGACGATGACGATGCTGATCCACAAGAGCGTCTTCGGGCGGTGGTGGCGAGTGTACAATCCTCATGTGCACCGGAAATGACTGGGGCCATTTGGACTACGTCCTCCCGCGTCACTCAACTCCCCATCCCGCTCCTCAACCTCATTTTAAAAATGACTCCGGGGGCGGATCTCGTCTACTCCAACGTCCCTTTCTTCCTCCCGTCCAACGACGACGACGACGATGAGGATGATGACGATGACGAGTCTGCGATGGGATGGACTTATTGGGGCGGGAACTACAAACTATTGGACGTGTATTCCAGTACTGTCCTCACACATGGTGCTCACGCGAGTCTCGTCTCCGCCATCAATAGTGCCAACAATTCCGTCCGAATCTCCCTCGTCATAGATGAAAGTCCCCTTCAAGTCTCCCCCATTTTCCTCCAACAGTTTTTCACCTTTTTCCCCGTTGAGCTGGATCGTTTATGGCGGAGTGGCGGTGGAGGAGGCGGAGGAACAGCGGAACCGCCATCTGACTTTGTCATGAAAATTCATTAAATTGGGAGTAGGTGATTAGTGACACTCTGTGAGGGTTTACTAGTAACATTCTATGATGATGCCAATGATCAGTGGGTATATAATGTAGGCAGATATTTAGTAGATTAGGAACTCACATATTTACTTATTATTATATATTTTGGCTTTTGGTTATGTGGGGTATAGCAATAATAGTGAATCGACTTGTCCACTCCAACTCAAGAAATCAAGACTATAACTTAAAAACTAGATTCTATACTTGGTCTAAGAAGGGTCTATAAAGGGTCCTCACTTCTATTATCATCAAGGTCATGTAAATATAACTATTTACGTGACTATATTATATATAATATATATACATATATATGTATGTACATAAATAAATAAACTCTGTTGTGGCCACAGGCAATTCTGTGCTGTTATGTGTGTATATATGAATGTCAAAAGCACAGGATTTGTATATGGCTGAAATGTACACACATTGTTTTTTACTGCTATTTTCAGTCTGATTGTTGGATCTCTTTCTGCATGTCTTTAGTCGTTTTTTCTACAGTGTTGGCTGTGCATTATAAAAAAAATGTTTTTAGAGTCCAGGGCGTTTGCACTGTTTGCAGTTTCTGTATCGTCGTGTGAGCTCCTGCGTTTCTCTCTTCTGACAATGAGATGTTTCTGGTCCATTTGAAAAAAGAGTTTGGAATTGGTATAAAATCGCAATGGAGATTCCAGTTGGGCATCATTCAATTTTCAATTCATTTCATTCTCTCGTCTCTCTTTTGCCCATACCAAGAAAATCCTTTCGCTCTCCCTCGCAAATCACTCCAAACTCCACATCCAAAACTCATCAAAATGAAGGTATATACACAATATAAATACATATAGAAAATTTGGAATAATTTCATCGGTTTTCCTGTATAATTCAATAATTTTGAAAACGCGGGTTTGGAAATTTCATTTGAATTTGAATTTGGGATTTGGTGTTGTTTATTGTTAAATATATATAGGCTGTCGTTGTCGTTGTTCTTTTGGCGTTTGTGGCTGCTGCTGCCAATGCTGGACTTCTCGCTGCTCCTCCGGCGACCATCCTCAGTCGAGCCCCCGCTTTTGACTCGGCCATCATCAAATCCGACCGACTCGGAGGGAACTTTGCTTATTCCGTCGCCGAAAATCACGCCTATGCTGCGCACACACCCATCGTCCAACAAATCGCCAGCCCCGTCGCCGTCTCCCATTCCGCTCCAGCTGTAAAAAAATCCCACATTTATCTCTCTCTTCCTTCATAATACATGTACTTGACTATATATAATTCTCTCCAGGTATATATTTTAATGTAATTTTTTGTCCCTGTGTGCATTTGGTAGTACGCTGGTTATGCTGGACAATTTGCCGCTCCATACGCTGGATATTCCATTCATCTTGGACTCGGATATTCCGGCTACCCATACGCTGGATATTCTCAATTCCCAGCACTCGGTTACTCCAGCTCCATCCTCGGATAAACACTCTCTTTTTTTCAAATCTCCCGCATCCACATCTCAATTCTAATTTAAATACTATATGAGGAACACCGTAAGAAAAGGGACCATTTACGTAAACCTAGATTCTGAGTTATAGCACCTTGAATGTTCTCGGCTGTTGCTGTTTGGCGCGTAAATAAGTTTCTCAATGATTGTAATTGAATTTAAATTACACCAATCATGGGTTTACTTTCATTTAGAATTTTTGGACAAGTTTAACGACCATCTTAAATTACTTTTGGTCACTATAAAAATGTGGTTTAAACTTGTCCTAAAATATTCTCCATGTTCTGTTGTCCATAAATATGCAAAAAAGTGATTTTACGTATATGGTCCCTATTATATTCTGGCGGAGAACTTCAATATATATAATTCCTTAAATTTTTTACCCAAATGAAATAAAATCCACCACTGAGAAATTCATATTTTTTGCTGCTTTTGAACTCGGTTTTCATTTGTTAAAAAAATGTTAATTATATATTATAATTAAGCAAATTCAAAATAATTGACACGATTCAATGCACAATCAAAATAAATGCAAAACATGAGGAAAATGTATATTATGTAAAGTATAGTTGGCATTGAAATTCACGTATTCTCGGATGGGCTCCACAGCATCGTCTGGATTTCTGTGTATAATATATACACAAATTTAAAGAAACACACATGTATACCGTCCATCTAGTTCTGAATCGTACCATAATCATTTGGCCCCATAAGGTGAATTCACGTGCCCTGTCGTATACCCTAACGTACATATGCTCCGTTAGGGGCCAAATGATTATAGTACCATTCAGAACTAGATGTACGATATATACAATTGAGACTTGAACGTTTAAACATTAAATTTTGAAGCGTTGCACGAACCTATGAAAATTGATTGGTGAGTACACAAAAATAATATGCATATCGTGTGTAAAGTTTACAAAGGAACTATAATTATTTTCCTTAATTTCGTTGACCTGCTCCAAAAAGGTCAAAGGGCTTTGACATTTCCGGACCATTTTCAAATTCCAATTCCAATTCAAAAATTGTGAACAAAAGAGACTATATAGGTAATTGGCATCGTATATATCGTACATTTTATATACAGATTTGTATATAAAACGAACGTTTCATGGAGGAAATCCCGGTGCGAGTTCGAACTTGATCCAAATCCACATCTCAATTCTCTCTTTACTTCCCCTCAATTCCGTACATTTGTCTGCTATGGAATCCCCGTGAAAACACAGAGTCCACAGAGGGAAATGAGGAACTTGTCGTCCCGCTCGATTTGTAACGCGAATCTTGAGTTCGAGTCGTTTTAAATTGGGCCAGGAGTCCAAAATCCCATACGTCAATTGGGAAATTGGGATTGCAGCCATATTACAAGATCTGACTGATTGTAGAAATCTGTGAGCGTTTTTAGTTGTCGGAGGATTGGGAATTGAAGATGAGAAGGGAGAGCAAAAGCGGCTCCATCCACAAATTTTTTTCCTTGCAGAATTCCTTGCTTCATACAGGGGCAAATGGAATCTTGCCATCCTGTGTCATCTTTTCTCACTTGAAAACTGCCTATCGAGATGGCGAGATTCTATATATATATTTGCACTTGCATGAAGCAAGGAATTCTGCAAGGAAAAATCTTTTCTGAGGGGCGGAGTTAACTAATCCAAACAATAAAAGATGAGAAGCGAATAGACTGTATATAATAGCCGGACCGCTACATCTGTTTTATATATGAATCCTGTCTCCAAATATGTAATAGTAATAGTGGCCAAAACAATTAGTTTCGGAAACTTACAATTTATATACAGATTTGTATATATAGATTTACCCACACAGTCAAAATGCAAAAGGATTTGACTATTCAGTGGCGGTGCCAGACCAACTTTCGAGGTATTAGGCCCATAAAATACAGTTTTGTGTAGTGTAAGTTACTTTTTTTCAGCTTTGCATCTAGTCTAAGTTACTTTTTTCAGTATTTTATCTAGTGGGAGTTTTTAAATATGTCTATTGTATGAAGTTGTACAGGCATAAAGTATTCCAAGTTAAATACGAAATTGAGCTTTTACTGTGAATTATTTATATTTATCCATACCAAAATCCATATGCATGGATCACCATTTGCTTGCCAATTGGGAACTCGTCAGCTGAAAATTGACTTAGTTTAATTAACATTACGCAAATGCTGAAATGTTAAAAAATTCGAGGATTTTTCTTCATGGTTGTGTTTTCCACAGTTGATTTACCTATGGCTTGCAAAAAATGGGTGAAATTCGATGGGAAAGAAAATCACAGTGGAGAGTTTTATATCAGAACGGGAAATACGTTGTTGCTTATGGCGCTCCACGTTAATTCCTTGTCCGCTCGCTCTTCTTGCTCTTCATTTCAGAAAGGAATTCGAGAAAATAACTTTTCCCCGCGTGGGCGTTTGTTTTTTATTTTGTCTTGTCGCTTGATTTGATTTTCACAGTCGTGTGTTTGCGGGGGATTTCAAAATCAAGGACATCTATACAGAAAGCCTTTTTTTACTATAAATAATTCCACATATACCTATATTTATTAATACCATGCAAAATTCACCATTATATATATTATACATATATAGAATTGTACACAGACCGATCGTCGTGTATGGGTCTGTGTGGATTGTGGATATATTATGATTGTACCTTCATGTGAAATGAGAAAGCGACTACATATACAAAAATGTTTGTTGTTGTCTTCCCCCATTTGAAAATTCTGAGAAATGTTTTATTATTTACGCTGTAAAAAAAAGACAGGAAAAACAATATGTGTGTATACTCGAATGATTTTCTAAGAAGCTTCCTTCCTCTCAAATATACAACATATATAACACAACTGTAAATTTACAAGTGGGAGATCAGAATAATATATATAGTGTGTGTGTGCGTGGAATTGTGGAATTTTGCATGTGGAATTGGAGCTCAGGAGATTTAAAAATGAAGTTGATTTTGTAAGCGCGAGAGTCCACGTAAACAGTTCCCATTATAATTTTAAATTGAATACAAATTTTACGAAGCTATATAAAAATTAAGAGAATCAAAAAATCTATATAATATGAAGTTGTGGATAAGAAAACACGCCACATACCAGTTTTCACTTTTTTTCATATTAACATGCACAAAAACATGGGCTATTTTATATAGGAAAAGTAAGAAATTTGTAAAAAATTGCAAATATTTAATTTTAATTAAGTTTTAATTAAAGAGATTTTCAGGAGGAGTGAGTGTGGGCAAAGTGGAAACGGACGTTTATAAAATTGCCGCTAGAGGACTCACTCAGAACTGTATAATGAAAGCAGAGTTCAAGGAAATATCTGAAATTCAATGAAACTCCGTTTCATTCAAACGGAGCTTACGCGCGCGAGTCGCTGTTAAATTGTGCTCGACATTTAAACTCGAGTATATATCTCGATGTCTGTAGTTACTGGTATGCGGCGGGTTTTCTTATCCACAACTTCATATATGAAATATTGGGGGCAACTTAGGAATTGAGATTAAAAACTCCAAATTAAAATGTATTTTCATTCGAATGTAATCGGAATTTATATAATTGTGGTTTTAAAACTGAGTTTGTCATTATGATGACCGTAAAACTTAAAATAAATGCCTATATAGGCTATATATTAGTGTCACCAAAATTCTAATTCTCGAAATTGTCCAAAACCAAGGATAACTCGATAGCATGACGGTACATTAGCTTACACTATAGATAAAACCAACGAAAAAACTAGGCTAATAATTGAGGTAGGTTTGTATATAATTCAATTGTATACCGGAGTTTTACGGTATATGTCATCCGCTCTCCCGTGTCTTTCACATATATATAGGGCACCAGTTGGATTTGCTTGGGTGCTCGTCCTGATGATGGTGCTAC
Source organism: Gisinianus flammeolus (assembly GCA_034699125.1). Classification (NCBI taxonomy): domain Eukaryota; kingdom Metazoa; phylum Arthropoda; class Collembola; order Symphypleona; family Katiannidae; genus Gisinianus; species Gisinianus flammeolus. The sequence continues at coordinate 15,390 of JAIUND010002256.1, forward strand.
TAAGCATTGTCGCCGTTTCCTCTGGAGCCCCTGACAATGACAATGAATTGGATGTGGACGATGGCGGCGGCGGGGTTTTGCTCAGAGAGGCCAGACGTGTAAGTTGAGTTTTCATTTTCCACATTTCTCTCGTCACCTTAATTCAAATCCCAATGCACACACCATATTTACATACCGTCTGTTAAGTTCACAAACGAACTATGATTATTTTCCTTAATTTCGTTGACCTGCTCCAAAGGTCAAACGGCTGGAGATGGGGTTTTTCGACATTATTGTGTTCCATGACCTTTTCTGTCACCCTCAATTTTTGTCAGAATTGTACCCACAAAGACGGACGCAGTAGGAGCATTTCCGCAAATTTAGGAAAATCGTTATAGTTCGTTTGTGAACTTAACAGACGATATATATAATTGTGCGCGTGATTATACATACTAATTTATATGCATGTGCGTATATATATACATGAAGTAAATCAAGTAAATGATTGCGTGTCCATTCGCTCACGTTTAATTTTTGATAAGATTTCCTCCATGTTGTTTTTATCTTTGTGTTCATCGTGCATCACAACACACGCAGATTCCCTGCAAATTAAATCGGAAGAAATGTCATGTAAGTAAACATCAATGCTGTTTTGCCTGTGTGAAAAACAAATGCGGGCCTTATCCATGATGATTTTGGTCAAGAAAAAGAAAAAACAAAACATGGATTTTCAAATGGATTCTCAAATCTCACACATCAATAAATGAAACTATATATCGTCTGTTAAGTTTGAAAACGGACTATAACGATTTTCCTTAATTTGCGGAAATGCTATATTACGACTGCGTCCGTCTTTGTGGGTAAAATTGTGAAAAAATTGAGGGTGACAGAAAATGTCATGGCAGACAATAATGTTGAAGGACCCACAGCTCCATCTCCAGCCATTTGACCTTTGGAACAGGTCAACGAAATTGAGAAAAATAATTATAGTTCCTTTGTACGATGTACTTTAATATGTATCCAGCGAATCTATATTTGATATTTGAACTGTTAATATAATATTAAAATTGAAATTGAAATTGAAATCATTTCGCCATGACCTAAAATAAAAAAGAGTGAACAAAAAAAGCAACCCTCAAAAAACAAAAACTTCCCTCGCGGACACGACAATTCTCTGTATTATATAAGTATATAGAATGAAATAAAAATATGTGTTAATAAAGTGTTATTTTCCATCCTCATTTGTAACTACATACACATACTCGAAACAAAATCCAGCCTCGTTCGTATATATAAGATATATAGTTGTCATTTCCCAACTGCCATCACTTCTTGAGCTCACAATCGATGAAAAATGAAGAAAAATGAACGTGTGTCTGCTGTGTGTGCTTTCAAGTTTACAGCATTACAGCACAACCAAATTGTAACGAACTTGACATTTCCCATTTACATTATGTGATCTCTCTCCTCTCCTCTCATTCCATTTTCCATTCGATTTTTTTCCCTTTCATTTCATTTCTCATTGACAGAAATATAATCGAGAACTCACATCGGCCACAACACAAAAGACAAAAGTCAACATCAAATCTCAAATCTCACTCTCATTTCGCCAACACACAGTTTGCGTTTTCACAGTGTGTTTGTACACTTTGGAGTTTGTATATACATACATATACTTTCCATTCGTATACAAATGATTTTTTTACTTTTTTTTGAGTTGCATCAGCGATGTGATGTCCCGTTTGGAAGTGAAAAAAGCTTTCCATCTTGGTTTTACTTCCAAATTCCAAATTGAATTTGGCAAATTCCAAGGACATGACATCCTCGCCCACGCGCCAACTCTAAAAAAAGTCAAAAATTATTTTTATACGGGTGGACAGTACATAATGTAGTTTGTGGTCTTGTGTGTGATGGAAGTATGGTGGAATGAGATGGAAGATTTGAATTTGATCGACTCGCGACTCGATCCAAACCGGTTTTTCCGTACCTCAATGTGCATATGTATACACAAACACATGCAAGAATTACATGATACTTTTCTCGATCTCGATCCACACACACAGCACACACACGCACACACACACTTGTCAATTCAATTCCCATAAAATCGCACGTTCTTGTCCGTTATACATTATACAACACATATACATATATATATGCAGTTTGACTCGTTTCCTTCGCTATATATATATACATCAGCTGTAATTAACGTTACAGTCTGTTTGTTTTCAATGTTCATGTACATATATAATTTCGCCTTCTCTGTGTGAGGCAATACATGAAGGCAAAGGATATATATATGCGCAACTTTGCTATAAATATATCGTCGGCTAAGTTCCATAACCGTGTGTATATTATCATTTGACCCCTGAAGGTGAATGTGCGTGCGCGTTCATATATGCTCACGTGCAGTATGCGCCTTCCAGGGCCAAATGATAATACACGGTTATGGAACTTAACCGACGATATACAGATGATGAACACACGGAAACTTGTTTATTATAATAGTTTTATCATATAACTTAATAGGATTCGTAAGAACTGGACTGTGGACAGCGCAGCGGTTGGCGAGTCTAATATAACAGAGTTTTACAATAAAACGAATGTGCCCTTGCCGCTTGCCTTTTGTGACAAATGGGAGAGATAATTAGGCTAATGAGTTTGGAGGACTCACCGCAATTTTATACTCTGTGGACGGATTGTCACAATCCAGAATCCGGATGCAATTCCCGATTTACATAAACAAGTAAGATATGAAAATATAGCGTTAATTACCACATAGAAAAATTAGAGCGCAATTTAGAGACGATATAAAAATAAACCCATGAGGAATTCCTTCTTCATTTCCTCTACATGCACACACACACACATTCTCAAGCAAATCCATTTCCTTGTCACAGTGCTGCACACACTTGAAGGTTTTTCGGCTTTCGCCCGTGAAAACTGCTTCACATTTGTTCACATTTAAAAAGGAAGACAAAAAGGATTTTTATAGTGCATGTAAAAACCCGTTTCTTGTCTATATAAATAGTTTAATTCCTCTTGTGGAATTCCACGAGCAAGAAGAAAAAAATCAACTGTTAACAAAAACAATTATAATAGAAAAGATCAAAAAATGTCCAACGTTTTACAAGTAATTTCATTCCATTTTGTTTTTGTCCTTTCGATTATTATTATTATTATTATATTCTTTGTTTATTCTGGTACATAGAAAGTCTGTCAACTATATAAATTAATTAAAATGCGCATGTTCGGTCGTAAATGGCATTAAAAAAGGGTTAAAAAGCTGTGGAAATTGTGTATATATATATTCATCCGCATTTTCAGGTCGTTTGTGTGCTGGTTCTGATTGCCGCTGTGAATTCCTTCCCGGAGCCATTTGAACACGAAATGAGGGCATTTCACGAGGAGGAACACAAAAACGAAAACGGCGACGGCGGTGCTGCTGGGAAAGAGAAAGAAAATGTGCCACTTCAACTGGAGAAAGACAAGGGAAAGGAAAAGGAAAAGGAGAAAGGCAAAGAGAAAGATAAGTTGTTGGAAGGTGGTTCAAAGCCGAAATCCCTTGGTAATGATGAACGGGAAGGTCGTTATTTTGGCTATAATCCGTATTATTATTACTACCCGTATCGCTCGTACTACTATTCCCCTTACAACTACTATTATGGCAAGAAATAAACCATCACCCACATCACACATCCACAACTATAAAATTATAATAATATTATATAACAATAAAACTCAAGTCAATCCATCAAAAATCTCAAACTATGTGACGGTTTGATCTGGAAATTAAATTCATTGCTGCTAACTACTTTGTATACATTTATCTTTATCATTTAAGCATTTGTCTATATCCATCAAACTACATATACAGCAGAGAAAACTTACGAGAATTTCAAGTTGAGCTCAAAAATGACGACTTAAAATCTAAAGTGTGATGGGCATGGGACTTCCGAATTGAATTGTAAATTGAATAAACGCACAAGAGAAACCTGAATTTGTTTGGATACATATAGAATAAAGAGTGTACATTTTTATTTCAATTATAGTTACAAATACGAAATACACAGCCAGAAGGCTGGTACAATTATCAATTAGATCATTTAACTCAAATGTATTAAATTAATTATTAATTATTAATTAAATATTAAGTACAGACTTTTGATTGATTCGAAAGGTTCAGAATTGAACGGATTCATTTGACAGTCTCGTCGTGAAACAGCAGTCTTTATCGGTATATGTATTAGATTTCCTTCTTCAGACTTATTTATACAAATATAAATATAAAATATATATCTGTCGGGATGAACACGAACGGCGACAAGCAATTTTTGCGAGGAATGTGTGTGATGATTGAAAATTATTGTAATTATTGCAGTCAAATATTTACATTTTAAATATAAAAACCTGCATAGAAATATATGTGTAAGTACATGAAAAAATGAAATGGACAAAGACAATTAAAATACATATATATATAATAATAAATAATATACATCTTTGCCCACTCAAGAAAGTTGAAATGTGAGAAAAAAACAAACAATATGTGGTATAATGTGATATAGTGACAAGAAATATAGGGACATTCCAATTAATTGTCGAAGACGTCCTTGAAATCCGATGGTAATTCCTCAATTCGAGTCCCCAAAATGATTTGCACTTGCTGGAAAATCCGTTTGTCTTCCGCCGTGATCAAATTAATGGCCACTCCACCGCCCCCATAACGACGACCAAACCAAATCCTGTACCCCCCCAAAACAAACAACCACCACCACCGCATCATTATCAAACAATTAAACAATTTCAATTATAATGGAAATACAAAAATTCAAATTCAAATTCAAATCCAAATACATGTGCAAATTAAAATTGAAGATTAATGACCTTTGAATGTAATTTTTCGGATTGGCGGGGAAATCATAGTTGATGACAATGGGGATGATATTCTTATCCGCCGGGTCCAACGTGTCTTGAGTCGCCCCCCTTTTAATTAACATGGGTAAAGTACCCGAGCCAAACTCTTTGGAAATGACCTCACGATCCTCCTCATCCAAATCCCCATGCTAAACATATCAAACATGTAATACATATATAATACAACAAAAATTATGTATACAAAATTTAACATTCATATTTTTCATACACCGCGACTATATAAAAATGAGACGGGAATTGTATATGAAATAAACAAAACCAAAAGAATATGCGTACATTTTTGGGGTATATTTATATAAAATAAAAATAAAAATATTCTGATTTAATTGTAAGTATTTACATACCACGGCGGAGATGGTGTAATTTTTCTCTCTCATCATTCGGGTCAACCAATCCACTTTCCTGGTTGTATTACAAAACACGATGGCTTGACTCAAATTAAATTTCTCAAAGAGACTCTCCAACGTTGGCAATTTCAATTCCTCCACATCCGTGTCCATGTAAAATTCCCTCACACCTGTACACACACACAAATACACAAAAATCCAGTTGATATTGTACATACATTTATCGTTGGCCTATATACATGTCGAAAAAGCCTCAACTAATGTTGGCCCCAGAAGGCGTATACCAATATGTTGTACACGCATATTCACCGTCTGGGGCCAACATTAGTTGAGGCTTTTTTTACTTACAATTCTTATATATATAGGCCAACGATATAAATATAAATATCTATGTACTTTTTTTTATTCATGCATATACTTGTACATATGTATATAAAATAAGGGTAAATTGTGAATGAATTTAGTGAGGATGTGGATGAAGCGTCAAGAAATGTATAATGAAGAGGACCTTTGAGTGTCCGTTGATGTTTGACCTCGTCCTTGACAAGGATCGTGACCGGATGTCGCATGAATTTTTTACTCTCCTCCAGGATTTCCGGCGGTATCGTGATGGACATGAGAATGATTTGAGTCTCCAAATCCAACGATTTCATTACCTATATACATTTATGCACAAAACAAAAACACCATACAAATTTGACGATGAATTAATTACACATTGTACATTTCAAATACCATGAAGCTACTCTGCAGGATAACAATAAAATTACATACATGATCATTATTGGTAATTTATCATTAATTATTAATTTAATTATGAGTTAAGATGAAAGATGAAATATACCTCAAAAGTGTCTTGTTTCTCTGTCCCCGCGAGTAATTTACCCGCATCATCAATTACGAGGATCCGAACATCATGTGGACTCACAAATCGGCGACTGATCATGCTCCGAACGTCCGTTGGGGTCCCCACAACGATCTGACGTCCGGCCAACTCAATTTTATGATAGTCCTCGTCAGGGCTCATCTTGGGACGGACACACGTGTGACAGGAAATCCCCATGTACGCCCCCAACCCCAATATCAACATCCGAATCTATACACACACCACACCAACAAAAACACACAATATACAAAAACAATACAAAATCACAACATTTTATCTGTATCGTATAATTTCCCCATCATTTGTAATAATAATATAATAATAATAATAAATTACAAATATATTCATGTTATTATTAATATTAATTATTATTTATTATTATTAATATTGTAATGCTTGTGACTGCTTTTTTTTCTGTGTTTATACTTTCTGAGCTGCTGTATAGGTGAGAGTCAAAATGACGGCCTGACATTTGGCATTGTCTCTTTGGATCCGTTGGAGGATGGCAATGACGATGGCGGATGTCCTTCCGGTTTCCGCCTGAGCTTGAGCAATCACATCCCAGCCGTTGATACAGGGAACGATCACTCGCTGTTGAATGGCGGACGGGTACTCAAATCCATAGGCATAAATCCCTCGGAGGAGCCCCGGATCCAAATTCATCTCGTCAAAACTACTCACCACCTACACCACAATTTGGAATTCACACCAATATTACTAATCAGTATTTAAAAATGATAATTAATAAAAATAGTAAAATAAATTTGGGATATGAGGGCTATGTATATTGTGGACCTGATTCCAATTGGACTCGATTCGGCCGTGAGGCTCCATGTGAATCCGACCTTTAATCTTCTCATGCTTGACAGAGATGGGCCGGGAATCGTCCATCAAATGAGCCTTCAATTTGGGTTTGTACTCGATCCGCTCCAGATTTTCAGATTGACCCGAGTCCGAGTCATCGCCGCCTTTCTCCTCCTCCCCCAAAATCTGTCGGAGCTGTGTGCCACATAAAGAAAAAAGACGGAAAAATAAGGTAAACACAATAAAATTGGATTTAATATTTAATACACGGATTTTTTTTGTGGGTACGTGTATAGGTAAAATGTGGGATATTTAATATTAATATTAATACTAACTCGTCAGTTTAATTTAATTGTATAATTATACCGTTTCGATGAGGAGACTCGAGCTGACATGTGGATTTCGTTCGGATAGGATTTGAAAAGCATCAATTTGTCGTCGAATGTCCAACAGCTGCAGTTTCTATATATACATGTGGACAATATATAACGAGTTCATATATAACGAGTTCATTATGTATATATATATATCGTCTGTTAAGTTCAAAAAAGGACGATAATCATTTTCCTTAATTTTGTTTGACCGGGATTGACCTGCTCTGGAGGTCAAAGTATTAGAGATGGAGCTTTGGGTCAAGCGACGTTATTGTCCCTCATAACCTGCTCTACAATAATATTATTACAACAAAATTAAGGAAAATGATTATCGTCCTTTTTTGAACTTAACAGACGATATATGAAATCAACAGAGAAAATCACAGTTAATGAGACATAATTAAAATTAATGAGGAATGACTAATGTGTGTGTGGAGTTTGATTATGATTGAATTGTTGTGCTTTTACCATGTTTTTACAATCGCTGCAATGACAGTGACCTTTGACACACTCGCAATTGATTTGATCCGTCATTCTTTTGGTTTTGGTTTTGGTTTTGGTTGTGGATGTGGGAATGTCAAAATTATTTACTGCATTGTACATGAAAAGAAACGGACAGGGTTTTTTAATTTAATTTGATGAGTTAGTGAACAAGGACATTTAATTGGTTCTTGTAATTAAATAATACAATTTACTTTTACTCTGTGTAAAAAGTACACAGTTCAATAATAATTTCAAATTGAGAATTTAAAAGGAATTTGACTTGACTTTTACCGAGAATTATGAATTAGGATAACAAAAAGTGGAATTATGAATTATACAACACTGATTACAATTACAATATTACCTGTATATTCGTGTATAGTGAGAATTCCTGTGATTTATATCGGGTTTTAAGCTCATCCCGTGTACAAGGCACAATCAATCACAAACAATTAACTGGCTATAAACCCTGATTAAATAAATACTTTAACAAATTGACTTATTTAAATTCCAGATTCTTTTTACAATTTTGCAAGAAAAGTCAATTTAAATTGATTTAAATGGACAATTCCACTTTCCAGAGAGAAAGAATTTGGGATTTCAAAAATGGGTTTGGTTCCCTCGCAAGGACTTCTCGACTGGATTTAATTGAGGAATCCTATATATATAAATCTAATCAATCCCATTAATTTAATAAATTATTAACCGGTTAACGGTTGTGACTTTAACAAAACAAAGTTTTCTTTTCAATTTCCTAATGTTAAATGTATTTGGCTTTGGCTTTGTCGTTGTCTTTGTGGTTTGTAAAATGATTAAATTATGTAGACAAATATGCCCACAATTTTGACTTCATTTGAATGTCAATACTATAATATATTTCGGGCTCTTTATATATTTATCTTTCTCCCCTCCAATTTACGTCATCGAACTGAGGAGTTTCAAAGTCCAAGTTGACTCTGAAAAATACTTTTCTGTACTGCGTTGAAGAAGTCCAAGTACAGTGTGGGCAAATTATTTGGGGACAGTTTCTTATGACAAAATTTACCGATGGTTGTTTTACATGTGAGTACAT
>JAIUND010002257.1:0-24257 GCA_034699125.1 Gisinianus flammeolus
AGCTTTACTAGGTATTTTAAGTATTTAGAATTTTAGATAACTATTTAGCTATTTTAATATTTAATATGTATAATATGGAGCTTTTTTTTAAGCTTGTTTTCTGTTTAAAAATAGATTGATTTTGCGGCCTGTATTATCGGCGATAATATTATTAAATTAATAATATAAACAAAAGTATTTACTCTGATGATTTGCACAAGGAACGAGAGTTGATGGTAAATTGAGAGTTGGAGTAAATGGTCCTCACGATCAGTATTTTAGTATCTACATATACAAAATTCAAAATACTTGAAACGTTGAAACTATACTACTGATAATTGACAATAGCCAAAAAAAAACATGTATTGAACGTACAATAGAAATTAGTATACATACCTACTTAAATATGTACTTGCAATTAGTCAATTAGTCAATTAGTTATTTGTTATTTAGTTAAATACATAGTTAATTAAGACAAATATGGTCAATAATTTGAGTCGTGATTAGATTATTGCTCTGTATAATGCAATAAATATACGTACAACAAAATGCATTCATGAATAAATAGTAATAAATACATATAGAAAGTCCGTTATTGCGCTGAATTTTGCTGAATTTTGCTGAATTGTTGAATACTTTGAATCCCGTACACAGAGAAACAGATTTTCCTTCATCTGCTATATACCACATAACACGCATAACTTCCTCATTTTAATTAGCTAAATAATACATTTTTTCCCCTATACGCAGTCTGGTTTTTTAGCCTCAACTGAACTGGAACCGGAACTGGAACTGTCAGGAATCTGAATCTGTGTGGATGATGGAATATAACGTGGGGGAAAAAAACTCGCAAGAAATTCGACACACGGCGAGTCATTTCACGTGTGTCTATACAGTATACAACAATTCTACAAGTAAACTGGCATTGGCACATTGACTGTGGAAAAATGATGAAGAATATGAGAATGTTAAGTGTGAAGTCCAAGTGGATTTTGAATTTGAGTCGGAGTCGAGGGATCAAGAAGCCGTATAGAAAATGTACCTACTAGTATATGGAAAACAACGACAGCTTCAATTTGTAATCTGATGCCAATGCATGATGAGCTGGAGTTGTACATACGAAGTTCGTACATATAAGTATATATAGCGGTGGACTATATATGTAACTGGGAAAACCAGAATCAGAACTTGCCTGTATATATATGTAATTAAACAATATATTGTATATTGGCTTCTACTTTTTACTCTCTCTCTCATTATTATTATTTTTACTGTCGTTGTCCATTGTCCACTCCACCACACCAATGAAAGTTTATGAACACGTTTTAATATTCTTGTTTTATCAAGTTTTATGTCCCTTTTTACATTTCCACATTTAGGTATGCATTTACGTTCCAGGGGGAACAATATATATGTAATTATATGTAAATGGTACAGGTTTGTTTCTCTCTCAACTGTGTGGTTGTTTACATTTTACATCCAGTTTACAACCATTTACAGATATTGTATTCATTGTTGCTTATACGAGAGTTCGAGTTGATTTGATTTGATTTGATTTGACATTCAAATCCACACATACACACTAGATTTTTTTCCAGTGGCAAAAAAATGTAGGAAATTATCGTTGTACATATAATTATAATATAGTATATTATCGCTTATACAATTAGCTCTATCTATACATGTGTACAAGCTGTTGCTGGACATGAGGAAATGGGGAAATGGGGAAATGTGGGACTATATATTATTATACTATATAAATACTGGAATGGACGCTCTTATGTTTTTATTTTATTATTTACGACTTTGTCATTGTCGTCCACTTCCAGAAGCTATAAAGCAAAAACCAAAATGATCTTTTGAGGAGGAGGAGAAGAAGAAGATCAAGAAAAAAAATGGAGATTTTTTTTGTGGGTATACTTAGTGTGTGATTGGAATAAATATTTAGAGCTGGCTCGCTGGGATGATTTCGAGTCCAGTTTCAAGTTTGAATCGGACGATTGCGGTGGTTCTTTTTGTTGTTGTTGTTGTTGGCGAATCAAGTCGTCCGGGGGGGAGCAGAGTTTTCATTTTTCATCCAGTTTTTCACGAGAGGATTCCCAGATTTTTCTATATAGGAAAATTTGAATCTTTTTGGACAGGCAGTGCGAACTACAAATTTCAATTGTTCGATTTCAATTGTATACATATATATAGAACACAGCAATACAAAAATCCCAACAAATCCCACAACAAAATTACCAAAAAAAAAAAAACATAATTCCAGAGGGGAAATCCGTCAGTAAGTTCACATATTAAATGTATTTTCCACCAAAAAAAAATCCAAGCACAAATGAAATATTTTCAGTTTGCAAAATTCAAATTTCCCGGGTTTAATTTGACCACAATTCTTTTTTCCTCGTGTTTACAGACAGAGGTTCCAGTTCCAGTTGCAGTTCCAGTTCCAGTTCCAGTTCCACAGTTTTCTGCAGTGAAGAATAAGATGAAAGGGAAAATGTTGAATGGTGGGAGTTTGAATTTGAATGTGAATTTGAGTCTGAGCTGTCTCCTGATTGGTTGTTCCTTGTTCGTGTTCGTAGTACAAGTCCGAGGATTCGTTCGTCCCTGTGACAAATATGAGGATGGTCGTTCCTTCCGTTGTTTAAAACCCGTGATGGGGCATAACGGGGATAATTTCGGTCGCGTAGGGATAATCAATAAAAGTCAATGTCCATCCATTCGCTATATGAAACAAGAATGGAATTCCCCATGTGGTTTCATCCCATCAGAAGAGAACTCCTCGACGACGACTCCGTCCCTTAGTCTCGCCCGAGTATTCTCTGGACAAGTCCTCAAGTATGGGGATTTCCAAGTGGACATGATCCAGGACTTCATTTCCCTTCACGCCTGTGGACAACTAAGGATCCTGGATTGTTGTTGTGGGACGGAGCTCGTCAAATGTGCGGACGTTCTCTATGTGGCCACGTATAAACGCGGGGAACATCGGAGTGTCCTCGACAAATTCAAAATCAGTCAACGCTATCAAGTGGAATCATCATCACCCAAAGAGAAACCTTGTTGTAATGGCTAATCATTTTTTTTTTACACAAAACCTATAATTAATTAATTAATTAATTAATTTTAACTCACGTGCCTTTGTTCAGAGTCGGTGAAATTACGTTTTAAATGACGTTTTAAATGACGTTTTAATCCCATATAAAGTAGTTTAATTAGTCCTACATTTTAATCAAATAATTACGACCAAGATTTTTACAATATGTGGTTTTTCTCGCCATTATAATATTCCAACGAGAATTAAAAAATAAAGAATATTTCACTCAACATTTAATTTAATAGCACATCACATGACTCAGTATTGAAAATTTGCGGCAACATTTGAAATACCCTGCACATTGCCATTGCTCCTCCCATCTTTTTTTCTTGTCCGTTTTTCTTGCATTGGATCTTTTGAATCACACATTGGGATTTTGACTCAGACCAGAAAACCATAATATATAGGAAAAATCTTTGAAGAAAAACACAATTGTTTGAATATTTAAAACAAAGCTAGAGGAAAGTCCAATTTGGACCAGTTAAACTCTGAAATTATTCGAAATTCGAAATCGCGTATTTCGAATACGAATTTCGCTTTCGGTAGCAGAAAAAAAGGATTTCTAGACGAGTCCAATATTAAAACGTTTTGTATTATTCCACAACGAATTTTGCCATTCTGCATTTCCTCATTCATTTTTTTTTTGCCGATTAAATGAGTAAAAAAATGTAGTAGGTATACATACACATTGTGTACTCCAGCTCATGACAGAAAACGCAAAAGGGATTTTCCGCGATATCCCATGACAAATTAATTTTTTGTAATCTGAACTTTTCTCATCATCGTCTGTGGACTGCAGAAAATTTGTCTCGTCTCCACTACATAAGTACATAGTAATTTTATCTGCAATATCCTCCATAAAATAAAAGGAAATCCTTCAAAAAGAAGAGAAATTGAAAGAGAAATTAATCCTAATAATATTTATTTTAATGTTGTACATGATTTTAAATAAAGAATCATTTCAATATTAATCGAGTGGGATAAAACTGGAGAGTTTTCTTCAGTTGGCTGTTATTAGGCCTGTTAGCTCACAATCAGTGTGGTTGAGTATAATAGAGAAGTCAGTTTGAGATCATACCTGTAATTCCATATTTATATGAACTCTATAACTCTTTACTTATAAGTAGAGAGTTATATAGAGTTCATTCCAAAGCTGTAAAAAAGAGGCTTCAAACCTCACAGGTCGATCATCCTTTATTTTTGCGTGTGTTTTCTTCACCTGTGCGAAGCTTGTAATCCGCAAGTTTTAAAGTAAGTACGGAAATATCCTGGAGAAATGAATTACTGTATATATGCATTGCCAATATCAAAATTTAGCAAATTGCAGTCATCTAAATTGCATGTTGCAGTTTAAACAAGGAAAAGAAGCGTTCCATTTATGTATTGCAAAACTCAACATTTCAGCATTTGATTTCCGTCAAGAAAAAATTACAAATAATTACGAGAAATCCACTTTCGGTCTTGATATTTCTCACGACAGTTGAGTGAACTCTTGATTTTTTGTGTGAAATTTGGGCATTCTTGGAAGAAAATTGCAGTGAATTACGAAAATCATGAGGAGAGAAATGATTTGCACATTGAAACATTGAAATCTTTAATTTTCTTTCTCAGTCGACGATGAACGGACAAACTTAAAGGGTTGATTAATTTGCCCATGCACTTTTTTAAAGTTATAAACTTATAGTCAATTAGCCAATAAAAAATATATATCGAAAGGATTGAGAATGTCCAAACAATCGGATCCTGCTAGTCATCAACTGGAAACCTACCAAAAAGATCAAAAGGTCAGAAATGTGAAACAACAAATAATTAAAAAAAATTGTATTGGAATTTAAAAGATTGTATGTGAAAATTTCATTGTACATATGTAGGGTAAAACATATGTGGCTCGACAATCCAATGGGATTCCGTACAGTAGTTTGACGGCAACTCTGACCGTGGGCCCACATGGTCCTCCTCTTCTTCAGGATCGGGATTGTGTCAATCTCCTCCAGAATTTCGTCCGTAAAAATAAGCCAAATCGTTATGTTCATGCTAAGGGAACGGGAGCCTATGGATATTTCCAGTGTACCAATCCAGAAATCTACTCCAAATACTCAAAAGCATCCATTTTCAAGGACACTGTAAAAAAGACAGAGCTGTTCTGTCGATTTGGTTTGGGAGATCTGCAGGAAGATGTGGACAATCGTAGATTTTTTTGGTCCTTTTCCCTGAAATACTATACAGAGGATGGAAATCTGGATTTTCTGTGTATCAATACACCAATGTTTACATTTCGAGACTCCTTTTCCTTCGCCACTCAGCATCTTGCTCAGTTTCCGAATCCGAAAACGAAAGTTAGTCCAGATGGGATCGACCCCACTTCATTCTGGGATTACCCGGCATTAAGGCCAGAGTTGACACACTTGGAGCTTTTCAAATTCTCGGATTTGGGTCAACCATTCTCTGTCCGATATAACAATCAATTCCCAGTCAACGTTTTCAAAGTGGTGAATCCTTCAGGCGACTGGTTCTATGCCAAATTCCAGTACAGAACCAATCAGGGCGTTAAATTCCAAACCAATGAGGAGGCTAAGGCATTAAGGAAGGCAGACAAGGATTTTGCTATGCGAGATTTGTACAATTCCATCGAGAAAAAGGATTTTCCATCATGGACGTGGTCAATGCAAATCATGGAAAAAGACGAACCTCCGAAATACTTAAAGAAAACCGGCTGGAGTGCTTTTGATGTGACCAAAATCTGGCCCCAAAGTTTATTCCCACTAATTGAGCTTGGCCAGATTGTCATAAATCGCAATGTAGAAAATCACTTCAACGAGACTGAGCTGAGTGCATTTTCTCCAGGGAATTTGATTCCAGGTATCGAATCGAGTTTGGAAGACAAACTCCTCAGTGGAAGGATTTTTGCGTACACGGATGCCCAAATGTATCGAGTGGGGGCAAATAAATCAATGTTGCCTGTGAATCAACCTCAAGGGGTCAAGCAACCCTTCAAAACGTATTACAAGGGCTGTCTCATGAATTACAATACTGATCAGGGTGGACAGCCAATTTACTTTCCCAATAGTTTCGATGGACCGAAAGAGGATGAAAATGCCAAGGCGAACAATGGACAGAGTCTCACAGCTGTTCTGAAGAACCACGACACATCCAATGATGACAACTTCACTCAGCCACGAATTTACTACGAGCAAGTCATGAGTGACGAAGAGAGGGATCGAGTTGCTCAAAATTTGGCCAGTTCCATTGTACACGCGGACAAACCTGTTCAAAAGAGAGCGATTGACTTGTGGTCACAAGTCAGCCCGAAACTGGGACGGGATATCGCCAATGACATAAATAAATTATAGTGCTATAAAACAGCAAGAACCCGAACAATTTTTCATGCATAATTTAACAATGTTTATAAAAGTGAATACAGCATTCATTATTTCATTATTTGTGCTACATATGTATAGACTATACATATTTTAATTTTAAGCAATATATTAATTGTTCATTTCATTGTATTTATTGTGCTACAATTTTCTCTAATGCATACAGTCTTGCTTGTAAAATCGGAATACAACTTTAATTAGAATAATAAATTTCCATTGTATACTAATGAGCTGTATTTAAATACATATCATTATCATTTGTTTAACCACAATTGAGAATAGTAAAATGTACATATTTATTTACTTACATACTTACCTATATATGAATAAAAGAATGGACTGAATATTGTTTGTTGTTGTTACACATGGGCAAATGGGAGTGGATTGAGGAACAAAACCCTGCGACATAGTCGGATTTTCTCTCACTGCAGTGTTGTATACTACCACTGTTTGCTAATACCAATTCCTCTTTCCAATTAACTCTTTCTACCGCTTCTTTTGGAAATTCTAAATACCAGTATCGATACCAAAAGTATTACTAAAAGGTGTTATACATCACTGCTCTCTCATTGTTTGTATTCAGAATTTCAGAGTGATTGAACTGTGTTTGTGTGTAAAAAAAGTATTACATTTATTTAAGTATAGATTACAATTTACAGTTATCTTTTTATACCATGTGCAATTGAAATTATCATAGTTAAATTATTTACAAGTCCTTTCATCCTACTTTTTCCATTTTGTATTGAAATTCTCAAGACTTTTGCCATTTAATAGACATTTCCTAAAGTGCAAGAGTGAGAATGAAAATTGTGCCAATAATAATTTTTCGTACATTTTAATGTTTTACATATCTCATTTATTATTAGCTTAATTTAAAGTTTTGTTACTTTTTCTATAAAGAAAACAAGAAAACAAGATTCCTTGAAGAAATTTTTATAACTATTTTATACCTATATTAAAGTATTCACTCGGCCATCATGTGAAGTGGTCTGGATAATTATTAACCTACATTAATACTCTACACGTTGCTGGGTAATGTCAATAATATTATTTTGAACATGTTGTATTATAATATATTTTATTTTAGTTCTAGTTGTGAAAATGAAAGAGGATTGTATGTATTGTGTGCATGAACTTTAAGTCACACATATTTGGAAATGTGTGTGACTTATTATGATACACAAAATGATCCTGTTTTTCATAATGCGAAATTTAACCCATTTGTTGTTTTGATTTTGTATACTTTTTGTATTATTACAACTTTCATTTATTATAATAATTGTTGTAAGTAATAATATGGAATTTCCATTATATTTATAGCTGGAAAAACGCAAACAAGCAAAATAGGGACCGTGCAGACAAAAATGAAATCAAAGTGGGGTAAAAAATCGAAACAAGGACAAGAATCAAACGACTCCACTTTGAGCTCGTCACCCTCTTCGTCATCATCATCACCCGTTTCCAACCCGACCACAAACTACGCCTTCGACAGCAAGGCGTCAGAACTATTTGTCAAGGCAAAGTTGGCAGTGGCTGCCACAACGGCAATTAAAACTCCATGTAAAACCTCTGTGAGAAACATGTCGGAATTTGGAGGTCCAAAAGAGTTTCCTAGGCTAGCTCAGTTTATACTAGAGAATCAAAATGTGAGCCGGATTCATCAAAGCATTAGCTCACCTGGAGTCACCAGGACGGGAGGAGATGGAATTGAGAGTCAAGAAATGGATTCAGCTTTAACATTAGATGATCTTGATTCAGTTCAAGTGGAGTTGGAGGCTCTCTGGTCCAAGGTCTCCGTCCGAATTCGAACCCTCAGAAATGCTCATCAAGTTTTAAGCCAATCAACTTCGGAGAGTACTTCGGGTTCTCAGGATAAAATTGCTTCTTCTTCATCTTCAAGTACAAATAAAGATAGTCCAGCAACCTCTGTTAGTCAAAATAAAGGGTCACCAACTATCGCTCGGAAATTAAATGCTCAAGCAATTAGTAGTGCTATCACAGCTGCTATTCAAATTAAAATGCAACTGGCTGGACACTCGTCATCATCACCTTCATCGTCGCCCTCTAAACTCAAGATGACGGATGCAAAAAGATTCAAGACCAAAGGTGGGAAGGAAGTCAAATTTAGAAGAGGAAGTGAAAGGCCGACAAGATCCGGACAAAATCGTACTCATTCCATGAAACAAGGTGCTTTATTTTTTCATTTTCTATACAATATACTAATATATAGTAGTTAACTATTTAATATTATACCAAATACTAGGTAATAATTTTTAATTTTAATAATCATCATATAATTTAAGAAATGTTGTAAGTATGTATATATATATATTTATCGTTACAGAAAATGGTTCGTTTTCGCGTCAGCCAGCACCTGGACATTTTTGGGATTTCGCTGAAAATTTCTGCCGTGATTTGACCTATGATGATTTAGAAGCTTTGTAAGCATTGTTTTGTAAATTATTCTTTTAACACAACTATAGGTTGAAGCAAAGAACTTTATATAGTTGCACGAAAAATATAATTAATAATTACTAACCATATCATATAGATTACAAGTTTATCATTCATTTTGAATTTTCTTATATCTACGGCAGTGTACAAATGAATTATAATGTACTTTTCTTGAGTAAATTGTAGATACATCTAGCGATCTGTAAACAATACAAATTATATACATACATAGCTATTATTAGCTATATGTGAAGAACAATTATCTAACTGAAGTATTTCTCTTTTTTTCTGACATTAGAGACCAGATTATGGTAGAGCACAGTTCTCAAGCAGAAAGTTTGTACGACATTCCACCATTGGGGAAGCATTTTCGGGACACAGACAAGAACAAAGATACAGAAAATTCTAAAATTCCGTAAGATTCATTTTTATAAACCTCAATTCAACGTTTTTAATTAACGATAAGTATCACCAAATCTTCTGTACAACTATTTTTTTCATAATAACAATGATTTAACAACAACACATTTTCTGTACTGCTATATTAAGCTAATATTGAATATTCTACTTTTAAATTATAGTACACGTGAGAAAACATCTGACCGACCAGACCGATCGTCTCGTGATGTATGTGGTCCATTAACTCAGCGCCTGGTTCAGGCTCTAGTGGACAACCGAATTCACGTGTATCATTGTCAAAAGAATGGGAGTGGAAGTGAAGATGAAATGAATTCCAACGAAGGCCTCTTTCTTAGTAGACCGGGCTTAGCGAGTGCTCTGGGCATTGACACTGGAATATTAGGTGACAATGGAACCACAGCAATTGACCAACAACAAAATTTGACATTGGAGGCACGACTAAAGCGAGTTTTAATCGAGCAGGGATTTTTGTCTCCATCATCCGATACTTCAACCCACTCAGATGACCCGAATGATCCTCTTTTTATTGATACCGATGAAAAAGATGAAATTCTGGCAGATATCATAAGAACACAAGACAGTCTACGAACTTTACACAAAAATAATGCAGACAAATTGAAACAACTTCATGTTCTTGCCCAGGTATACATTTTTGAATTTTTGTATCTACTTTATCAAAATTATTATTACGTAGATATTATGCTTATGTTTTTACAAACTCAGTTGCTGTTCCAAGTTGTAGTTGAATGATTTGTTATCAAAGTTATGTTTTGTGCAATATATTCCATTTCGCCATTTCATAATATTATTATTATCAATTATTAATTATTATTATTACAGTTTTCTAGTATTTGCATAATAATCATTAAGTAATGTAGTTTATTATTGTTAATATTATTATCACATTTTATTATAGAAAGAGCTAGCGAGGTCACAGGTCAAATTGGAAATGGAGAAGGCGGATAAGGAAGTATTAGAAGCGTACCGTCTTATTTCCTTATCACGAGCTAAAAAGAAACCGTTGACAAAACGTGAGAGGGATTTAGCTGCCCGGGCTTTGGAACATCGGCGAGTTACTTTAGAGATGCTGCAAAAACCCATCCCAGTGAAAACGGCCGAGCTTATAGACCAATAACATGTAAATTACTGTTATTACTTGTACATGTAGTTGTAGCATTTGATATTATCTTTTGTACATGAGGTATGTTTTTATACAGAATTTCTGCAGCAGAAAGCTCAACATTTAATATTTGAAAAGCTTGAAATCAAACTGCCCATAATATTTATGTACATGTTTAATTTATTATTTTTATTATTATAGACTACTATACGGAGATAAACTCCAAATATGAATCCCAAAGTTAATTCTACATGTTCGACTTTGTCTTGTCTGAAATGTTGAGACTCAACAGTAGAGTCCAAGTGAGATAAACAAATAACTTTGGGATCATATATGTACCAGTTAAATGTAAAATGATCTTTCAAACCAAATGTGTATTCATAAAAAACAACTTTGTATTCATATTATGGAGACTGTCAATCGTCCACTCGTGTTTCATATTTCAAAATATTATCTATTAATAAAATACTATTACAATTTATTAGACGTATGTACGACTCATACGTAAGGCATAAAATAATGTCATTGAATATAAAAAATGTAGGTACTAACCATAATAATGGTAATTATAAATAAACGTTTCGTATTTTTGTAAGTATTGTAAAATGTCGACCTTTCACATTTCACATCGTGAATTTCCAGCCTTAAGATTTTCATACAAATATGGGTTCAAAGTGGAATGTTATTCTGTAACTTTTTTATAGTAATAATAATAATTTATTATTATTGATTGTAATACACAGTCATGATTTTTGTACTTACTACGAACGTGAAAACACCGAATACAACTATGCTCCAGTCCAAGTGTAATGGCATTCTTGCGGTTATGAATTAATACTTAATTAGTTAATAGTTAATTATACATATAAACGTGTAATTGTAATTGGACTGGTGACTTAGTACATCCAGGATGTGTTTTTTAGTTTTTTAATTTGGGATATACTTTAAATTTCCAATACATCACACTTTTGGGTGATTTGGTATGAATTATTAATTTCTAGGATATGAATGAAATGACTTTTATGCTTAATATACCAACTCTTTTCTCGGAAGCATGACCAAAAATGTAAAGCTTTCTGAAATAAGTTGGACCAAATTCACAATAGAGTTCTTGTCTAGAAAATAAAAACAATCTGTACAAATGTGTCACTATACGTAATAATATTTATGGAACTCAAATTAGTTGTTATGCTCAATTCATTTTTATTCACATATTTGCTGCAAAAATATTTT
This sequence comes from Gisinianus flammeolus, assembly GCA_034699125.1. Classification (NCBI taxonomy): domain Eukaryota; kingdom Metazoa; phylum Arthropoda; class Collembola; order Symphypleona; family Katiannidae; genus Gisinianus; species Gisinianus flammeolus. The sequence continues at coordinate 11,675 of JAIUND010002257.1, forward strand.
TTGTAGAATTGAATTAGGTAATTATTAATTATGTATTTACGTTTGCTACCGACTGTCTAAAACAGCGAATTACACAAATTAAACTACATTATACAATAATTCGAACATTTAGTATATACCTATAGGCTATAGATGGATAGACATTCGCTGACAGTCAGAGTCTGACTGAATTGACTACGCCCGCTAATTAATTTCACAATATAATATAATTTGGCCAGGAAACATTACACACACCAACCTATACGTATACCTACTTTTTTTCTTGCCTGCGTTTTCTCTCTCCCTCTGCCCTGCTGCATTTATCTATGTAGAAGATAGTATATATAGATATAGAGGTTTCATGACGAGAATTCTGTCAACTATTTTGCCAAAAAAACTATGATATTTTTATATAACGAATAGGTATCTGTTCAATATTACGTAGTATTTAGAATATAGTATGAGAACAAAGCGAAAACAGAATACTCGGAATTGAATAGAAACACAGAGAGACCATGCAAAAATGCTGTCCAATAATGAGTCGAAAAAACTTGTTTACCTTAAGTTTATGGTTTATGGACGGAATTTTGTATGCTTAGTTTACCTATATATTTTATAACATGTTCTGAATTTGGAACAAATGCAATACATGTACATACTCATACTTTGCAACAGGCTGGTGACAGCTTTATACATACAATGTGTAATATTATTATTTTGTGGACTCAACTGTTTATAATGCGCCATGTACTGATCGCGCTTTGTGTACACTTTTTTGTACTGGCACATGTGCTCTCTGTGTATAATAAACGCTTGTCTATCTGTACACAGCACACACACATCTATATACTATACTTGACGACGAGTATTGCACCACTTTGGCTTGGCATTGATGGCATTGTCACGGGCAAAATGGACCAACGCTTTCATCTCGTCAAGAATCTACAGACACATAGTTAGCAAAAAGTCATGGTTGAAGCTCAAGCACATTCGATAATTGCTAATTTCCTCTGCATAGATATATGTACACACAAAATAGACATGCACGCAATTGTCTTGAAGTACATTTGTACTGTATCATATAGATATCATATGGATAATTGAAATGGTCACATTCAAATACCAATGAGTATAAACTTTAACGAATATCTGTATATATTCAGTGCAGTTTTTACATGTGATAACTTGACATAATGCGTTATACGTAAGGGCAGTGATAATAATAATAGTACTAAATAAGTAAGGCAAATGCACGAAGGGAAAATCTGAATGCGAAAAATAGTTTTGCTACAATCATTATTATTATTTTAGGCTACCTACAGTAATAGCTTTAAAAGCAATACAGAATCATCTCAATTTAACTTGTATATACGCTGGCATTCATATTAATTTCTGAAAGTGTTTCTAAATGATTGACCAGTTTTCAAGTTGGCATCGCATATCATGCAAGCAAGTAAAGATCATTGAGAAACTGAAGGATAATGAACAATAAACAATTTTGTCATTCGCCATGAACATTGACAATTAAAGATGACCAATGACTTTTCATTTTCTAGCTTGCTTAATGTGGCTAATATGTAGGATTGCCCACAGTAGGTACATATGTCGGTAATCTTTAAAAAAAACTAAAAATTAGTTACTATTAAGATGATGCTACTTGTGATCATGTTAAAATATGATACAATAAATCATGGTATAGATTTGTTGACCATTCAATAAAATAGGACTGAGGAAGAGAACATGACAAAAATCATATTCGTCTCCTTATTTATAACCCCTTTTCCTCTATCCATACCTATATATTAGAGGCGAGACGTTGGTATCCAATCCATGGTATCCGAGTATCCGTATCCGAAGCGGATAGATACGGATTTCATATTACCGACCTTTTTCGGATAACTTTGGATACGGATGGATACGGATAGTCTTTGGATATTGATGTATAAAATTAGGGAAATGAATTTTCCGTTTAAAATTAAGAGTTTGGAATTTAACTTTCAAAACGAGGATGAAAGGGGAAAAGGTTGCAAGAAGCGATGAAAAAGGTTTTACGGCCTATACAGCCTATCCTCGTTTAATCTCTTTTTCTCTGAAAAGCCACCTAATACAAAGGCTAATTGTTCAGCTGCAAATGAAAAACGAAAAATTAGATGATTCTTTCGTCCAACGTGGCCTTTTTGACAACTTAAATCAACAACTAAAATCAAACAACTAAAATCAGAATAAAATATTGTGAATAAATTTGATTGAAAATTTTGGAAAACGGGCGTATCCGTATTTATCCGAATTTTTCGGATACAGATATCATTTTTTTTAAGAAAGTATCCGAGTTATCCGGGTATCCGAAATGTCGGATAAGATTCGGATATGGATTGTGGCTAGATTTTTTGGTTAGATACGGATACACCATTTGCCTATATTTCTCGCCTCTACTATATATATACAAGCATACAATCATACAACTGTCGAAAGTCAAAGGGGAAAAGGCATAAATTTTCTACTATATTTGGTCTTGGCTAAGTATTATGTAATCCTACTAATCTCTTGACCAGATGTTATCATTTTTTGTATTGAATCCCTCATCCCAAGTTGTAAAGTGTATACTATTTATTAGTGGGCATTGCCACAAGCTTAAAAATAATCTATAATAAGACTCGACCATGCGGACGTAGGTACATATGACACATTTATGATAATATTATTTATTAACCCCATAACGGAATTCACTTTTCCTTAATGTAAAAATGACTCATTTTACTAATACAAAATCAATCAATAATACAATTCCTAGTATTCCTACGGCATAACAAAGCAGATAATAATATTTTCTTATAATCTTAGACACAGGATCTCGGATCTCCTAATTTGTCGCACATGGAGTACATATAGTACAGCCCATGTAAGTAATAAATAATAACATTGACGGCACGGACAAAAGAGTCAAATTCAAATATCATGAGGGATAGACAGTCCAGTTTGATTTTATACTATTGACTATAGTACTATATATGATAATCTGTTGTGTGTGAATTTCATAGAACATTGTGAAATGATATGAAATTGAGAATCGAAGATCGAAGGTAATAAGTTTACATATAATAATAATGATATGTTATATATCCATTCAATGTACATAACACCAAGAAAAAATTAGATTAATATGTAGAAGAATATTCACCTTGCTTGAGAGCGATGGAGAGGACTCAAAGCCAAAAGAAGGCTGTATATGTACGAGCTGAGACTTGACTCTCAACTAACTTGGACAAGTGCACATTTGCAGTTCTCCCATGATGTAATGATGAGATATAATAAAATACAGTACAAGTAAATGATGACCTCTGGGCTCTCCCTCTCGGCTGGTTTGCTTCTTTCTTTTTTTTCAAGTTGGCTGTCCATGTCACAAGCGTGATGGTATAGTATATGAAAATGAAAAGAAAAAAACAACGTAAAATCAAAACTCGTATAAAAGTGCATACAACTTTCATATATACATCATATCGTATACAAAGTATATCTATATATATTCAGACAATATTATTATAGTCAAATATTGCAGACTCAAGATTCGACTAGATGAAGCTGAAGAAGAAGAAGAGAAGTTTGGAGATGAAAAGTCTAACTCGGAACTCACGACACGAGTCTACAAGTATACACAAGTAGAGGAAGAATTTGAAGCAGCAAGCCCCATTACTACTAGATACTACCTATACAAATATAACTTACATAAACAAAGACCAAGCCAAAGCAGACCTTCCCATCTCTTATATAGTGGCTTCCATATAGTCTACACAGAAAGCAGAATATAAACATTATTATGTGATGCAGTCCCTGCCTTCAAAACACTCTGCTCAATTCTCGATTCACCTTTTTTCAGCCTCACAATATACTTCCTATACCTTTGCATTGGGCTTGCCTTCGCCTTCGTCTCTCTACCTTTTTGCCTTCCCTCACAAATACCTCTCGCATAATCTTATTTGCAAAAAAAAACACACCATCATCAACACACATACACACATTTCCCCTGTAGCAAGGAGTCCCACTCTCACTCTCATCCACAATCTACAATACGATCGCCAGTCCACGTTTTGGTCAGACGTTTTGATTCGAAAAATTAAACAGTGAATAAGTTTGAATCAGGAGAAAGGGCTCAGTGTTGTGATATATAGTTGGGACTTGGTAGGTACAAAAAAACCTTTCCTATAGGTATATTTGCAACAAAATTAAACATTAAAATTAAAGCAAAAGGTAAAACAGACGACTGCCAGTTTAACTAGAAAAAAGAAAGAAACGGAAATGGTGAGTAAGTGTAAATTACACAATGTGTAAGTAGTAAGTAGGTACTTGGATAGCACGGAAGACGGAAAGACAAAAGTAGAGTATATATAAATATAGGCTCCTGTTGTCAAATTCTAATAATACATATATGGATTTGCATGTGTACATAGAATTTGTGTAGATTTGCAGACTCAACAATCAAAGATTAGATAAGAGGTTCTCATTTCCAAGTCTTTTCTATGTGCGTGCGATAATTAGAAAGGTTCAAAAACCCACAGTCAACTTCAATTATGTAAATACTTGAGGTTTTTACACTAGTGAGATTTCGGAGGATCAAGCATTGAAGCAATTAATTTAACAATATGTCATAAACTATAGAAAAAGCTGTACAGACAAGACATACGACACAAAGTAAAAATAAATATTATATACCTATACACACATTTCGTTTATTGTTACTATCTGTATATGTACAATGTCTATACACAATTCGATTAGAATTCTCATCTCTGTGTTTACATTTTCTGGTACCCGGGCCGCCCGTGCGTAATAAATTACATTGTGTTTCATTCCATACTTCGTGTCAAACTCGAATGTGCTCTCACCTCAAATTCGACATTACCATTATTCTACATTGAAGTTGAGCCTTGAAATAATATTAATTTGACAGTGTACAACAAGTGTTTTTACTACTTTTTACTTTAAAATAAGAAAGAAAAACTTGCTAATTTATTGCATTTGTATTATTCCAATTTCCAATTATTCGAATTATACTCATCACTCATCGGCATCGGTTATCCAATTGTTTGAGTTGCGATTGAAAAACTGAAAATAAAAACCGGAACTTGAGACAACAAAAGAAAGTATATATGTAGGTATATAGAGATAATTCGAATGTACGTTTTTGTGGTAACTGCGTGTGAGATTAGTTGGAAAATATGTTTTACATGACATAATATTGTACAATTCTTTAAGTACATGACATAAATTGCCACGTGGATTCAAAGAAAAAATTACATATTTTTGTAGTTTTAAATTAATTGTATCACACAAGAGAAGTCAATGCGAGTGTCTAGCATAATGTACATGGTATTATGAAAGGTTTAGATTATTTGCTAATATATACTACACATCTAAATAGCTTGCACAATACAATAAGGCCATGTTTTAAAGTTATGAGAACAAGTTGAAGCTACAAGACAGCATAAAGTGATATATAAGTTTTTTCCCCATGCCATCAGTACTTTCAGTATACAGCCTACTCTATAATATTTCTCTTGTGGGATTGTGTAGACTCATTCTCCTAGACTGTACATTGCAACCTAACTACTTGTACGCAATATCATATTATAATTATAATAAGAAATTGCGTGTTTTGAAGTTTGTGTGAAGATACTTATAAAGTACTGCAAAGCGATATTATTATACTTTGTATATACTACATACATGTCTTTACTCTTTAACTTCTTTTCTCTGTCCATAATACTACAATTTATCATAATATGATAACTTGGCAAACTAATCGTAAGCTGGACTCTACTCATATATAGTATAGTATATAGTCCAAGACTCAAGGAAAAGCTTCGAAAATTATTTACTGATTAAGATTTATACGTGGAAAAAATAATAATACTATTATAATTCCATTTTACAATATCAAATAGAGTTAAAGTACCACATTACAAGTTCATTCTAAATTCCTCTCTGTATATGTAAAATAGTTTATTATACCTATATCACCAGTATACTTTTACTATCTTTCCGTTTCTTTTAGTGGAAATGCAAAGCCGCTACCTATAACATTATTATTATTGTTATTTAGTATTGTAATTTAGCTTTTCTTTCTTTATTTCAACTTGTACTTTCCGTATTCCGTTCAGTTGACCATCACTAAATTAACTACAGAATGTATCTCATATAGTAAATGAGTCTTTTTCTGTAGTTTCTTCTGTTACCCTCTCTTCTGTGTATATTTGTAAAGACCCACGATTGCTATTAAACTACATATTTATAGACGTTCATTATAAATGAATGACACTGGAAATGTATAGTGTCGTGAAATTAAATTGAAGTGATTTTGTGTGTATTTTTTTAATCAGGTATATCTTTCCGAGTTATGCGCAGATGATAATGATGAAACTTGATTAAGAATTGGGGAAAAAAACAAAAGAGGAAAAACTACTGAAGAAACGTGCAACATTTATCATTACAACTGATGACCACAACATTACAATTACAAAAGCATTCTACACACTTTGGAATCTATAGTGAAAAGTTTTCTTTTTGTGTTGTGAAATACTTTACTTAAATAGAAAACATTGAATGTGTTACGACAAGCTCATTCTATACAAGACGACCAAGAAGATCCAGTAGTGAAATTTCATCGTTGGTTACAAGTTCACGGACTTTGATAAAAAAATAATATCTCTAGCAAAATGAGTGACGAATACTGGGTGGAAGCCAGAGAAAAAAGTTCGACGTTTTTCGACGACTTTGTTATTGGTGGAGTCATGGGGAAGTAAGTAAAAATATCCTAACTCGATGACTATTTTCTATTTTGACTACACACTGTCCCGACTTTTTCCTGAACAAAATTCTTTCATGTTTTACTTGTAATATCATTTGTACCAACTATCAATGTTAAAAAAATTTATGGATTCTAGTCTGGAATTTCTAGACACAACTGCTCAACTCTTGAATATATATACTGGACATTTTCAAAGAACTTTGACCTTGGACTATATGATTTAAATATGGCATTAAAAATGTCCCATGAAAATGAAAATGCAGGCACAAAAACTTAAACATTTATCAATTTTCTGTAAAATAGAGGAGTCACATCATGTGTATACAGATGCAAAAGTAAAGAGAATGAAAGGGACTGGGCGTGCAAAGTCATTCAGAAGGAGGTATAATTCATTTATAAGATAATCCCTAAAAATATCGCACTTTATCCTAGTCTAATTGTATCCAGGCATCCTGGTACGATGAAAATAATGGCTTAAAAAACTCGAACCTGATTTCAGAAGAAAATTGGAAATGTATGATTTGTCATAATATTTACAGGGACAAGGAAAAAGGAGAAAAGTAATTAGTTCGGAAATTGAAGCGCTTCTAAAACTAAACCATAGTAATATCGTAAGTTAACTTTACTTGAAACGTTATTAACCAATATAACTTTTCACTATACTGTTATCTCACATTTTAAAATGTGGTTCTTTGAAATAGGTACAAATGAAAAAAATTTACGAGTCATCAATGGAAGTATTCATTGTCCTGGAGTTGGCTGACGGTGGTGAACTATTCGATCGGATCGTCAAGAAAGGTCACTACAGTGAAAAAGAAGCCGCTCGAGTTGTCAATCAAGTCTTAAGTGCCTTAGAAGTAAGATATACTCATCCAAACTAGAAAGCTAAACAATTTTTAAAGAAATTATTGATTTAAAATTCATTTCTCATTCTTATGTTTGCAGTATTCACATGGTAAAGGGATCGTTCACAGAGATATAAAACCGGAAAATATTTTATACGAGTCCGTGTCGGACGACTCTCTCATAAAGATATCCGATTTCGGATTTGCCAAGGAATACGACGAGCAAACCGTCATGTCTACTTTCTGTGGGACTATCGGATATTGTGGTTTGTTCAATAACAATAATAACAAAAATGTGTACCTATACAAGTAAGTGCAATCTTAAGGATTGGAGACTTTTACCCATCTAATTTTTTTAATTCCATTTGTCAATTGTAGCACCGGAAGTCATATTAAAAGATAATTACACAGCAGCCGTGGATATCTGGTCGTTAGGAGTTGTTCTCTACATTTTGTACGTATTATTAGATCATTACAGTCATCATTTGAAATTCCTGAGTCATAGTTAAATTTACATATTCAAGCTACTAACACATTTCATTTCTATAGACTTTGCGGCTATGAGCCGTTTTGGGACGAATCAGGGGAACCGGGAGTAACAAGGTCAGTTTTGGAGCTTTACATACATCAATGCAAATAGGCATATCACATTCAATTTTCATGTATATTTTATTTAGAAAAATCGTGAATGGAGACTATGAATTTGAATCGCCTTACTGGGATGACATTTCAGACGCTGCACGGGACTTTGTTGTTCAAGTACACACACAGCTATATATACACTCTAAAACAATAAAATACAAAGAATTCTACGAAACATGAACAATCTAGGATGTGAACTTACTTTTGACATTATTTTTTGGTTACACGTAGATGATGACAGTAGATTCAGAAAAACGACCAAGTGCCAAAGATGCTCTTCAAAATCCATGGGTAAAAGGACACACTGCCCAAGATACTCACTTGAAACGCACTCAAGACCGTATTCGAGAATTTAATGCTAAAAGGAAATTCAAGGTAAACATTTACTAAATATTAGTAATATTACTATTCATAGTTCATTTAAACACTTGACATATTTATTGCATATAAGATATGTCATAAATACTATAATAATTTTCTTTTAAACTCACAGGCTGCAACTAATGCTGTTTTAGCTGCCCAGCGTGTCATGTCCTTCTCGTCCACTGGCAGTGTGGAAAAATGATGAGAATATTTTCTAAATAACAAAAACAATATCACCACATTTCAAACAAATTTCAACAACATCATTTTTTAAAGAGTTCATATTAGAAAAAAGAAACGAGACTACGAACTAACTACGGATTATAAATAAATTACAAGTAGTACTGGATAATAAATTATAAAAAAAGATATTCCACAAGATAATATACTTTCATAAAATATACAATACACTTATTTACATTGTACTATATATACATAATATGTATTGATGCATTATTTATATTCTTATTCTTGTTCATTGTTTGCTCATTCATCAGTACTATGAAAGATATTATTGTACTTATATAGATGTACTTATATGAATCCATCAAATTTAATGGAATATCGAGAATGTTTCAACAAATTAAAACAATTTTCATGTTAAATAAGTTGGATTAATTATTATGATTCGTGATTTCGAATTCTTAGTTTCGAAAAAAATATTTAAAAAGTTGAATAATGAAAGTAAGTACCTATACACGATGATAATTAATAAATGTTATAAATTATTACCATTTTGAGGATGTTACAGTCTAGGAATGTGCAATTTAATTTTCAGTCACTGTCATTTGATGATGAAATTATAGTAAAACGTTGAGCGAATGAAATTTTCCAAGCACTGCAAATAAATAAAAATAAAATTTACCCCCAGATCAGAATATTAAAATTAAATATGACTGAACTTTGAATCACAGACAATCACAATGATTCACTCAAACGTTGACACTAAATTTTAATGACGATTCACCAAAATGAGAGAAAGCCGAAAAGGAAAATGATTTTGCTCTCGCCTTATTAGATTGACGTTGAGCTAATCTTCTATGCCATCAGTAATTAATTAAAATTTATACTGAGATCCCTTTTTTTATCCTGTGGCCTTTGTATGACCTGCCACATTTACTGTTATCTGCTTAGTATAAGTCATTTAGTATTATTGGCGTTATTAAGATTCAAAGCTTGTCTGTATAATACATAGAGATCTTTTAGACGTTTATCCTCAATACATTTCCCTTGCATCATTCTCTATTTGCAAGTCAAAGCTAAAACTTTGTCTGTTTTCCTAATTCCTTTTTCCATTTGACAACACTCGGGAAAATGAAATATTATTATAAATTTTCCCCTTTATTTCTATTTGTACTGACAATTGAAAGTCTACCACCACCCCGACTAATATCCTCCATCGACACGGAGTCTTCTCAACCACGAAGTTCTTACTCAAATCCAAATAATCAAAGTCTCGGAACTCTTATCACTTCCATTCTAAATCCATCCCAACGTCTCCCGGCCAGTTTTTTCAGTCACAATGCAAACAACACAAATTCATATCAAAGAGGGATTGAAAACCAAAAAGGCGACAACACAACGGGACTCTGGACTGGATCGGAAGTTTTAAAACTCTTACAAAATCAAAATCGAAACCAACTGGATATTACGCAAACAAGTTTTACTCATCAAATCAATACAAATACGACAAAGTTTGACCCTTCTAATTTGTTCCCTATTGAACAAGAAGATGAAAAAAGTTATGTGATTGCAAGTGAAAATAATACTTTAGCTCTGAATAAAAATGGAACGATTGTCAATAGTAAAAGCAATGAAGAATTTTCTGCTCACCGGGACCCGAAATTGTACAATCAGAAATTAAGTACAGTACTGGAGAAAATCCGCTTGGTCCTCCCGTTATTATCCCAACTTCAGTATAATATGAGTGATTTACTCATCCATTTTCCAATTATTGAGTCTGGGACTGATGACCAAATCCCAGCTCCAGCAACAGCAATCTCAATAGAAACGACGACGATGAGCCCAATACATCAAACTCAAGAGTTGACCTTTTCCTTCCCCTCTCCTCGTAACCCGAACAGTACAAACAGTGATCAGCATGCTGATTCATACTATATTGAACAGCTGATGGACAGTCTATACCCGGACAAACCCTTTGAACAAGTAGCAAATATTGTAAATACCATGTCATTCAGGTCCCAGGAAATTGCTTATGAAAAATTGACTCGAATTATTTTGAGTTCATATCGGACAAAATCTGGGAGATTGGACTTGATTGAGCTATCTTGTGAGCTACATGGAAAATCTCAATTTGATAAAATAATCCAGCGAAATGAAATACTCGCAAATATTATTTTCCCTGCATTTTTCCAGTACCCCCTTCCAGAATCCAGTACAGCCACTAATAACAAGAATAATAATCAAAATAAGGGACTCTCACAGTTTTATCTGGAGGCTCGAACGAGATCGGATGGTCCAAAGAATTTGTTTTTCGATCGGCGGAAGAATAAAATTGGTGTGACGAATGAACCAACTCCCGGGATTTTTCAGAGCTGGACATTTCTCCCGGTAAAGGATGGCTGTTACTTTGTGCTCAAGTCAAGTGAGTCGGATATTATTCTGGGAGTAGTAGTGACCAAGTCCAAAGAGTCCCGACTTCTGGCGATGAATGTTGTGGGAGTGACAGGACTAGAAGAAGGCAGAACAAATTACAGGTTTCAATGGAAAGTTATTCCCGTCCGAGTCAAAAGTTCCGATCGAACTCAGATCGTCCTGGAGAATCGGGAGACGAATTTAATACTGGAGTGGGACGAGCTGGATCAAGTTTCCCTCACACATACATTGACTTTCGAGGCTCAACAGTTTTGGGTCGAAGGATCCAATTAATTTTTTCTTTTGGACAGTATTTTATACTTTGCTTGTTCATTTCCCTAATTTTAAGTATGTATATAAAAGTATCATTCTGAGTAATTATTATTAAAAATTTCTCTATTAATTAAATCATAATCATCAGTTTACATGAAAAAAATTCGACATCATATGTAGTAATTACACATTGTGCATATTTTATCGTTCTTAATTAGGTTCTAAAGTTAAAAAGGTTCTTGATTACACCAGAAATAGAAAAGAAAAAAGATCATCGCAACAATGAGCTGAACTATATTGAGGTGTCTCCTACACAACATGTTGCAACATCATAAACATGGGAACTTTTTAAGGATTTTTTATACCACTTCTATTTCTACAATAATGTTTATATTTTTTGTTTCAATGTGCATACACACAAATCAAAAACTATATGACAATAGTGAGAAAACCAAAATAGGTTCTTACGACTCCACAGAGATTCAAAGGTTGACAAAATGCTCCCACATTTACCCATTTCATCAGTTCATCCATCCCTTGGATTTTCCGCTTCTTTGGTGGTTCGTTTTCATTAACTATATATACTGCTGCAATCCAAGATTCTATAGACAAGTCTACCACAATGTTGGATCCTGTGGACACTCACAAGCCATAAAATTGCGAGTACATAATAAGCAGTCTCGTCAAATGTAAAAATATCCTGTACACAAATAAAAAGATCAATAATTTATTCCAATTGTTCAATTAAGTTCCTTTTAATTAATATTGTTATGAGAAGATAAGTGAAACAAACCTTCAAATTATTTGTAGTGAATTTCGTACTATATTTGGTAAAAGGAATCTTGCTTGTTTATTTGACGCTGAAAAATTTACTCTTCGATCGTTCCATCACTTGTCTATATGAAGATGAACAGAGGAAAACAGATCGTTTTACTAACTATATCAATTTATAGCTTCATATGACACTTGAAAATCTACAAATGAGTATACTAATAATTAAGTATGTTACCTGTAAATATGCGTCTCATTTTTCTGACCAGGTCTCCAACATCTTGCCATGGCTTGGATATCAAAAGCTGGATTC
>JAIUND010002258.1:0-24256 GCA_034699125.1 Gisinianus flammeolus
GCATGCTAATTGCCAAATACTCGCTTTTCATTTTGGTGCCAACTCCAAGTCTCTGCGTTCACAAGGAGCAAAATGGCGTGACGCTAAAGTCAAACTATCAAAAACCCGACCACACTTACCCCACGTAACCCTATATATATAAAGAGAATCTCCCGACTATTTTCACAGTATAAATCACGCTAACATGTGCTCCTTCATCCTTGAGCGTGTGATGTGATTGATATCAAACTTTTTTTATCTTCAAAAAAAAGATTGCACGAAACAAAGAAAATTAATTCTATATTCTCAGTTTCCCTAAAACTCTCGACTTTTGATAAAAAAAAAACTTCCAAATAAAAGAACGCCGCGTCTAAAAAAACAATGAACGTTTTCAGTTTTCTACTTCATTAGTTTTAAAAATAGAAACGAAAGTTTATTTTCTTTCAATAAAGGAATTATATACATATTTCTTGCTTATAGGTACATATTCACATTCTGCATTCATCATTCATATAGTTTCTACAGATATATACGAGAGGATAATTAACCCATGTTTTCTCCCCTATATTATAATTCTGCATGTATTTTTCCTTTGTAAATAATATCTCTCATAATATCGTACATGCGCTTTGTAAAATTTGTATTTCTTTTTTTGCCTTCAACTCATCAAATAATGTGTTGTTAAAGATGTTCAGATGTGTGTTTCAAAGATAAGATAAAATGTATTCTGATTGTACAAGTAGAAACCACACACACTACACACTACATTTTTTTACACAAACACACACTCTCGTATTAATTATGCACGTATAGGCAGGGAAAAAAATCGTAACCATAATAGCTCTTCACCTTCACAGAATAAAGACATAGCTCAGAAGCAGTATGTGCAGAGATAGTACGGACTATAAATTACGATAATACATATATGTATATATATAGTAGGATCTATCTAGTTTCTTGTCTCATCTTCTCTCGTGTTCATCTTCATCTCTCGGCCGTCATTCTTCTTATCAGGATGCATTCAGATTTCAGATACACACAGATACAGATATTTTAAGTACTCTCTCTCTCTCTCTTTCATAAGAATGAGATAGAGATACATTAAGCATAGAATTACTTAGATCCTGTTTATATATATTGTACATGGATTCATATAGTAATAATATTATATAGTGAATGCATGTGTAATGTGTATACCACATGCATTTACCCATGCATATTTACAAAGGGAAATGCACATGTGTATACTCATACGTTTCCTACAAATTGACTCTTCATTTTCAGAATGGATGAATGGAATGGAAATGAAGCTTTTTTCGCCATATGAAAAACCATCATACACATGCAAAACAATTAGATTTGAGATTACTTTGAAGGGAGAGAGAGAGAGAGAGAGATAAAGTCTTACTCAAGGTGGAGATGAAGTTAAAGTTGAATTGTAGAGTGATGTATGCTAAAAGCTAATATTATAATAATATTTAAACCTATTACATGTACATAAGATATTATATAACGCTTATACACAGCCGCCAGTACAGTAGTAAGTTGCTGATGGACTAAAAAAACTAAAGACGATCGTAATATAAATGTATAATATACCCAGATGTAAGATATACACAAATAAGTAGTAAATAAAGTAAAGTATAGTGAGTGTGTGTGTGTGTGTGTAAGTATACAGTTTTCATTTTGCCATCAACTACTGATTACGTCATCGTCATCATCTCCATATCCATGTTTTCCGTTGCAACTATTAAACTATTTTAACTATTTTAACTATTTTAACAACACACACATTTCTCATCCAGTCAGCCAGAAGCCATAAACAGAAACAGAGCAGTTTCAACTTCTTCTTCGTCTTTGTGAGTACATACATAGTTACATAGCTGCTTTGTACCTGTCGGTACATCTTCTACACATGTCGAAATCATATATATATATGTACTTATATACCGGCACATTATATTTCTGTGTGTGTGTATATACATTCGCTTCTTCAGGATTAAACTATTTTGCTTAGGTATTTGTATACGTGCATTAAAAAATAAGACAACTTTTTATTTGACTAGATATTTGGTGAAACATTTTAAATGTCAGAAAAATATTACATACGAGGAGAAAAAAGTAAATGAGGAAGTAGGAAAAGTGAAACTGGAAATTGAGTAATTATGGTTTTATATAATGCAATTTTAAATTATTTCTTAACCGAGCACAAAAACCATTCGGATTATTTTCGTACATGTACATATATATACCGTCAAATGGGGCGAGATTGAACACTTTTCCCCATTAAACGGAAAACTTTCCTCTGGAAATTCGACTTGCGGATGGAATTTTGATCTGAAACTTGCAGATATTGAAGATGAGCATACTTTCAGCCAATTCCAATTGTAATATTAACTGGAAGTTGTTTTGGACAAATCACAATTAAGTTGCAAACTTGACAATGTTGAAAAAGGCCGTTGGGGCGAGATTGAACAGTCCACTTCCGGTGACAATTTTCAACAAATAGTTATCCACACATGTGGATAACTCGGCGGCGCCGAGTTAATCGACTGATTTACGTACATATGGCAAGCTGCTTTTTCAATCCTTTAAATCTCACGCAATTTTCAATCAATTTTCTCGTTTTATGGGTCAAATCTTTGTTTGGTGGGCGCCGCTACATGTGTGGATAACTATTTGTTGAAAATTGTCACCGGAAGTGGACTGTTCAATCTCGCCCCAACGGCCTTTTTCAACATTGTCAAGTTTGCAACTTAATTGTGATTTGTCCAAAACAACTTCCAGTTAATATTACAATTGGAATTGGCTGAAAGTATGCTCATCTTCAATATCTGCAAGTTTCAGATCAAAATTCCATCCGCAAGTCGAATTTCCAGAGGAACGTTTTCCGTTTAATGGGGAAAAGTGTTCAATCTCGCCCCGTTTGACGGTATATGCTAAGTGAAAGAAGGAAATACGGATATGTGTGTACACTGTACTGTGTAGAGGAGAGTGTATAGGGAAATACTTAAGGAAAGGAAAGGAAAATGAATCAATATATATGGAAAAGAACCATGTGTCCATGTGCATAATGAATCATGAGTGATAGTGAGTGGAAATTTGAGATTGTCAAGTCAAAACTTGAAACTGTCTAAGCTATATAATAAAACTACCTATATAGTATAAAGTCCAGGATTTCAAAAGAACTTTTTTTTACATTATAATTTAATTAATTACCCCTGCCAGTCAACTTACTTCCATTATGTATCACTATACACATTATAAGGAGAAGAAAGCTTCCGGGTTTATTATTTAGTCACGTCGGTCGTCTTTTTCATATTTTACTGCTCATTCAATTTGGAATTTGAACAGGCCTTCTATATATATTTCTCCTTTCGATTAATATCCAGGGAGGCTGGCCTCTCTTTTAAAATATCAAATGTAGAACGAGAGATGAAGTAATTTCAGAAAAGGAGAAGGAAGTTCCAAGTTAAAATTTTTTTAGTTAAAGAACATAACATGCATATACAAATATACACACAAAAGCAGGAAAAACATTTATTTTATAAGGAAAACATTATACATAAGAATATCAAACCTCTTCCCAATAATTATTGTCCCATAATTTCATTTGTCCAGAAGACTAAACACTATACAAATTATGTTGCAATTCAATAACAAAAAAATCACGTGAAAAGTCTTCACTGAAAAACACTGGCATTTACCAACAAAATGATTATTTTATATATTAGTATTTAGAAAGAAGGAATTAAGGTTAGTATATATATTTACCTATACCAGTGAACACCCAACACACACGGATAATTTTGAAGTTAGTAAGAAGACATTTCGTACAAATCACACAATTACATTTTAATTACGTTACCAATTTCAATTTGACCAACTTATTATTATAATTCATTGACCTGATGAAAAACCATATATATGTATTTCAAATATCATTCATTCATTTTTCGTAACTCGAGATTATTTCTCTATTAAATGGTCAATATTTACAATTGAAATGAAAACAAGTGTCTCACACACATTTGTACTATATGTATGTACATATATCGCTCATGTCTCATATTGCAAATATTTGCATGTAGCATGACTTAATTGTGTACAATAATATTGTGATGAATCATTGTAAGTATAAGTATTAATTTTGAAAGTATAGGAATTAAAAATTCTTCAATTTAATTCATTTTATAGGCAGACGAATGGAAATCCCCATTAAAGGAATGAAGAGAGACCTCCGTTCATCACAATCTGTTCTATATGGACACGAACAACAAAAACTAAATGATTTTGATCAGCAACTATATAAAACAGTGCAAAAGTGTATAAATTGTAAAAGCTCATCTTTTCTTTTGTTATTTTAAGGAAAATAATATACGTCAATATCGAGTTATTTTTGTTACTATATTATTATAGTCAGTCAATAAGTTATCCAAGCCCCCTTTTTTTTGAATGCCGATTACAAAGGAATTATTCAACAGAATCTGCTAATTGTCCTTCAATATCCTCACGAATTCTGAATCGAGTTTTAAATAATAATGTCAATTAGCTCTAAATTCTAATGAAAGTCAGGTTTTTCAAGTCAAAAGTGTTCCAGTCTCTCTGTATCAGTGAATACCATAAATGAATCGTTTCGTTTGCATCCAGTCCAACAACAACCATCATAAAATACTAACAACAACAAATAATCGGTGTGGTGGAGGATTTAATATTAAAATATACAAAACATACAGGGAATAAATATATAATAGATTGACAAAATGGTTGTGCCACCAACAATACCACCAATGGACGAATTTGAAGATGAAGAGTCCACATCTCAGGTGTCAACTCGTCCAGCCTTGAAAAGAATGGGATCTGTTCGCAAACAACCTTACTTTAGCAGTAAGTACCTATACATTTACACATTTACTCTAAATCTATAGATTTTGTTTGCTATTTTAAATGCAAAGGTCAAATCATATAAACATATATACATATATATATATAATTAGTCTAAGTCTTATCATAAGTCTGTCGTCAGTTTTGTTTACCTAAGCAAAAGGGTGCATAATTTCATAAATAGATAACAAAAAAGTGTAGCTAATCAGTGATTTCATGTAGTTGCATGAATACACGACAAATATCCATTGAACATATGTCATCTAGGTCAATGCAACCTTTTGTATGATGTCTGCGCCAACATTTTTTTCCAGTCCAACGTAATCTTTAGTCATTTAATGCTGTATATCTTATAGTTTTCTCGAAATTCCTAATTAAATTTGAGTTTGAAATTTGCAAATATGAAAAAACTTAACGCCGAAAAGGTTTTGGTGCAAATCGTATTCAGAATAAATTTGACTTATCGTTAGTATAGAACACTGCACAAAAGAATCTTTCATCGAAGCAATTTGAATATGGTTTAAAAACATATGATAAACTGGCCGGGGTGGTAAATAAAAAAGATTTAAATATGTGTAAAGGGAAAAAACATTATCATTACAAAACAAAATCCGCATTCAACAGGTATAAAATATGTAAAGCAAGTATAAAAAAATATGTGCAAAATTATATATGTATTCAAATTCCATGGTATGTAATTGGGAAATTCATACATTAATACATTATTCCACCTGTTCTTATCATTGAGGTCTCTCCATCGCATATCGATCATCGATCTCTTATTTGAAATAAGATATTTGAAGGTTGAAGACGAATTTTAAAACTAAAAATATCGGAAATCATACACACAAACCCGTTTAGAATGGAAACTGGAAACATAATGTTTACTTGGGAATATTCCCCATATGTACGGAATTTCATTCCATTTCATTCAACTTCTGGTAAACAACTTGAATTTAAATGGTGCCGTGTTTTCTGTTTATTTGACAATTGAAACAGGTAATAATGTCTTCAAAATGTCTGTCTGTCTATTATAATACAGATATATCAAATAATACATTTTAGAATATTTCTTGTTAGAGAGCGAGTTTATTTTGTCACACACGCACTGAAACTATGTATTTATTCCTTCATTTTCATATGTATGTACATATAGGCAGCCGTCAGAGCTGTGCGTGGCGTTCTCACACACAATTTTGCCATGTGGCATTAATTTTAATTTTGAGTGTCCCACAGTGACTACTATATACAGTATATAGTAGTCAGATCGTCGTCACCACGTCTGTCAAGTCAACCAAGTTTCAATGTCAATGCCGACCACTTCTAGTTGTCACTGTTCGCTGTGAATTGCCACTTATACATTTGAGAGAACATAAACTACTATTCGTATGTACAAGATTAAAGTATACACACATGTGTATACTTGTATACTATACACATTATAAACAATGTAATGGCTTTGTTAACACAACGCTGCTGTCATCATTAATTATGCTATGGAAAATACATGATATATGCATATGTACATCCAAATAGAAATTTGTAAATAATTAATACCCGTTAGCAACTATGTTTTGAATTGTTTTACATACTCGTAATTCATTCATAGTTTACCATTTAAATACAACCCAGTATTTAAAATTCTTTACACATTTTAAACAAGATTTCCGAATTTCCGACTAACGATAAATGTTTTGGATTTTCTGCATTTTACGTTTACATTTGAGGGCTGAGGGTCAAGGATTGAGGAGAGAAAAGTATGTAAATACATAGGAAAAGGAATATGTACATATTTAGACAGGAAATTTGACACTTTTACTTGCGAGAGTTCTCCAATTCAACGGTTGTTCAAATTGAACGGTCGGAGACTTATCTTCTTCTTCTTCTTGTAGACTTCTACAGTATATGTATTGAACTATTTCTTGTTCACATTATATAACGTATATTATTGTTATACAGTGAAAAACGTTCAAGTTGTAAGTATACGTTCATGTCTGATTTGATCCTTATGGGTTCCACATGTCTTTTTTCCCCTGTATGTACTTTTCGAAAACGTCTAAGCCGTCTAAGCCATCATTCGTCATTGGACATTTCGTCTTGGTCTCTTCCCCCATTTTTATTTTTGTATACTTTTAAGTTTAGAATGAAACGTTGAGCTTCTTCAAATTCCACATAGGCATATTATAGTATACAATAATAACTACTTATGTACATGAAACAATTTAACCAGAAAAACGAAAAAATTGTCTCAAAATTCGAAAGTTTCAATCATTTCCACACACATGAGGAAAACACAAAGAATTGGCCTCACTACAATGGATTTTCCCATTGAGTATATACCAAAACCTCAAAACTAACTAATAATTGATGACTAATTCGTGAATCATTTGGCTCTCAATTCCATCGTCCATTGTTATTGTTAGCCATCATTCAATATTCAATAAAACAGAAGGCGCATCATATTAGTATTAGTAACACATTGCTTGCGAATTGAGAGAGGAAACTCTATCAAGTGAATTGTAAAGAGTGTGTTCATGGTCCATTGTTGAAATTAGTAATATTTAAAACTCAAATATATTTATAACTTATATGTATATACGTGTGCCACGCAAAACGTACACATGTGTAGAAGTGTAGAAGTGTAGATCAGGATCAGACAGCCTCTAAGGTGAGTCAGTGGACTACCCATATAGCTTAATCATTTATCATTTATCACTTAATCATACGGTACTTGAAGGAAGCCATGTATAAAAGTATACTTATAAAAGTGTAAAAGTATTGGTGTTGGTCTAGATATTTTATTATTATTATTTTCAGGGGTTGTTGGTTGTTCTTGTTATGCGAGTTGAGTAGAGTTGAGAGATGGAGAGATTCGATGATGGTTGAGCTATATATGGAAATTGTGGAAGGAGACTTGAGACTGCTGATGAGTGAAAAGTTGAAAAGAGGGGGAGAGAAATAAAAATAAAACATGCCACTCAAACGATGTGTGTGAGTTTGTATAGGTATGTATACCTATGTGGATTTGTATTTTGTAGGTACTTATATATATGGACAGTTTTTCTATTTATGTAGCTTGAGAATATGATGTGTATGTACAGCGAGTTGATGCTGGTGACGGTGTAATGTTAAATGTATATAAATATACCTATGCTATATGTAGTTAGTCGTATGTGACACGTTGAATTTTAAAACACAAGATATATCTTAGGCATATATATCTGTAGTTTTCCCCGGTTGTGCATATGGTGTAGATCAGTACCTATGACTAACAATAAGGCAGATACTTTCCTTTTCATTTGACTTTCCGTTTTCGTCAACTTCAAGTGTGGAACAAAAACAACATTAAGGGTCCATTAATATACCGCGTGTTGGGGGGGGGGGGAGAAAAAAATTTCGGTTGTACACAAACACATATACTCACTACAATTCAATACATAAAGTTGAGAATGAGAGTTTCCGAGTCACTAGAGTGAGAGTGAGTGTTGAAAGAATAAGATAGAGGACGGAAGTCACAGAGTTCCACATAAATAAAATTCGTTTTGGCGCACATCCTTCGCCAATTTGATCTTGAGCATTTCCCGTCTGAATTCAATCAATTTGAAGTGCATTTCTCGTAGCCACGTGTCGTGGTACGAGAGAAAATTCTGAATCTGAATCATCATCACGATAAATTAAAACAAATTCCAAATTTAAAGTTACCAAACAATAAAAAATGAATTTCTAACTGTTGATTGGATTGTTGCGTAGGTATATATATATATATATAATATGTATACCTACATAAAATTTAGATGAAGTGAAAATTTAGAAGAGGCACATTGAACTTCACATGATGAGATAGGTGTGTCATGAGTCATGAAAACATTTTTATGTTTTTTATTATGGGTGCAGAACTGGACGAATGCAATAGGTATTAGTATATTCGGTAGCTCTGTGCATGTTTTAAATTCATTTTGTGCTTGCAGCTAAGAGGACGGAAAGTGCAGTTCATTCGTGTGAATGTGTGTGAATGTGAATGTGCTCACAATATGTTTCATGTTGAAGTTGAAAGACAGCTGGGGTGTAGAAGGACTGAGGAAAATATAATAGGTAATACATATATCGTCTGTTAAGTTCACAAACGAACTATAACGATTTTCCTTAATTTGCGGAAATGCTCCTAATACTGCGTCCGTCTTTGTGGGTAAAATTCTGACAAAATTCAGGGTGACAGAAAAGGTCATGGCAGACAATCATGTCGAAGGACCCAACGCTCCATCTCCAGCCATTTGACCTTTGGCAGCAGGTCAACGAAATTAAGGAAAATAATTATAGTTCCTTTGTGAACTTAACAGACGATATATAGATGGATAGATGGATGGGTTTCCTTTTTCCTTGCTGCATGGTTGGTTCATATTCTCACAAGTACACACACAACACACTACTGACATGAATGCATTACATTTTACATAGCATTTCAAAGCAATTGCATGGTAACATGAAATTGAAATGGAGTGACTGTAGATATTATGGATTTTGACGAAATTCGAATTCCAAATACTAATGTTATCGGACATAGTATCAGCATCAGCATCAGCATATAAAACGTGTAAGTACGTGTACATATACTATTTTTCTCTCTACATATTTTCATTTAAAAACCAGTATATATAAAAGCTCCTAGCCTGTTCAGAACTAAATCCAATCCAGAGGCTGTCTTTACAGTTGATTACATTACGTGCATACATACATTATTCCGTGAATTCAAAATCACCCATATTTATACCTGTATTTGAGCTGTTTTTAACAGTATATGTACATAGATACATGAATAAAAACACGCATCTGCATGTCGGAAAGTCTTTGAGAATCTTCTCTCTCGTAATTACATACAAAAACACGTAAAAAGTATATGGATATGGGAGTAATGGAGTACATGTATATAGAATATAGAGATCCGGCTGGAGAGAGCAGATGCTGATGGAGAAGACGATTGATAGATTCAAGATTGTAGATTGTGGAAAGATGTGTGACCGTGCTCGGGCATGAGGACTTAGGATTTTGGATTTGAGAAAAGAGAGTCTCTTCTCGTTGTTTTTTTCATTTCTGAGTGTATGTATGTATATGTGTGTGTGTGTGTGTGTGGATTCTTTCTCTCTCCCGTTCTCTGTTCTTTTGCCACTTAAATTGTATACTTTGTACTTCTCAGAATATTAAATACAAACTCTTTCTAGAATTCAATTTTCAATAAACTCCCATAAAATTCTCTCTCACTTTCTATTACATATTGGAAAATGGTCCGTCCACGTTGATGTCGTTCAGTGACTTTGGTATTTCAAAAGTGAATTTGAAGGACTGAAAGGACTAAAAGGACGAGTTATTTTTTCATAATATTGCAGACACAAAAGACATAATAATATGAAAGGGTTTTTGAACGAGAACATATGCCAGCGAGAGAGTGAGCGAGAGCACTCGAGTTAGCAAGTGGGTATAAGATTAAGTAAAGAGAGAGAGAGAGAGAGAAACGAGAATTAAATGATGGAGTTGACGCTGACGCTGACGCTGAAACTGATGGGGAGGAGAAAGAGAACAAGCTGTATCTGTATGTATTTACATATTTTAGTAATAATAAGCCATGGAGATCCCATTCCCCGGCTTGTCATTCTCATTATGTTATGTAAGCACTTGAAAAGTCTTATCTATATAATATATAATATCAAATAAACTTGATCAAGTGGATAGATCCAGCTTCTTCAGTTCTCCCGTCTCTCTTCACCATCCTCCAGAAATCTCTAAGTTTATAAATTGGGAAACGAGATGAACTTTTTAGTAGTTCGTTCTTCGTTACTGTTTTTATTAATATTATTATTATTTGTTGATGACATCAACTTGATGTTTGCTAGATTATATGTCAAGTATTTTGTGCACATTGAGCTTTCGATAAGTACATACTGTATACATACACCGTATATATATATATATATATATATATCTGTATAAGGAAATGGCGGAAATCATCATATCATTTCCAATTTTATGTATTTTTGTTGCCTTTTTGTACTATCATGATAAATAATCCGATCATGGTCTATCTGCTGTTTCTTTATATACAAATTTGTTGTACGAGTATATACATCCGTAGTGACCGTAGTTTTGTCTTCGATCGAATCACAGAAGATATATCGTCTGTTAAGTTCACAAAGGAACTATAATTATTTTCCTTAATTTCGTTGACCTGTTCCAAAGGTCAAAGGGCTGGAGATGGAGCTGTGGGTCCTTCGACATTATTGTCTGCCATGACATTTTCTGTCACCCTGAATTGTTTCACAATTGTACCCACAAAGACGGACGCAGTCGACGCATTTCCGCAAATTAAGGACAATCCTTATAGTTCGTTTGTGAACTTAACACACGATATACATATAGGACTGCTTGTATACGGTTACAGTATAAATATGTATACAGTAGAAGAAGAAGTTTACACAAATGGTTCAATTTAATCTTTAATTTAATACTGTAAAGAGCAAGTTAAGTGCTCTCGTTCGTTGTATATACATTTCCCTTCTTCCTTTTCCTTGGTCCGATCAATCAATTTCCAGTCTCCCTTTCTCGTCTTCGTCTTCTCCAATTGATTGGTTCTTTTCTTGTATAGCAATATTATGTATCAAGACTAAATTGATGTAAAATCGAGTAAAATTGAGACTTGCAACTCCAGCTCAAGTCACATCATAACATTCAACAAATGTGTATATTTGACTCAAATATAATGCGTAAAAGAAGGAAGCATTATTTATAGGACATCCTGAAAACTGCCAGGAATATAATGTGTGGTGCGGACTATACGGAGTCAAGTCAATTGTATTGTAACCGTGTTGGAATTTTGGAAAGAAATTCGCAGTTGTAAAACAAAACACAAGTTGCTGCTGTGATGAATGACAGTGTCCTTCATAACACACACGATATATATCTTATATATATATATATATGATGATGAGATGAGGAGGGAGGACCAATAAGATTGGTTGTGGTCAAAAAGCTCCCCATAAATCCTTTGTATAAGTTATATTGTGGTGAGAGACGACGAATTGAGATGAGAGAGAGGGAGAGAGGAATCTGTGACTGACTCGGGATTTGTTCTGTTTGTTTTGTAGTACAGAATCTGTGCTGTAATATGCGGAAGGAAGGGAATGATGAGTCATTCAATTCAACTCCATAGAACGTACATATTTACAACGTCGTCGACCATAACAAATAATAGATGTTTAAGTCAATGCCTTGTTGTAGAATTTCTATCCACATTTGTGGATCTCTTGTACACCGTACACCACTCATTGTCAGCCACTGTCAATGGAAACATTGAAGGATATTTCAACCAAATGAGAGAGAAAAAAAACCACACTACTTAAGTATGTATGTATATATAGGTAGTACCTATTGCCGATTAGGTATCAAACTGTCAACAGTCAAATAATTAACATTTGGGAAATTCATGGAAAAAACAAAATTTGAATAGTTCCATCTTCACAAGAAGACGTAAAAGAAGATTTTGTTTGCAAATGAAATAAATGGGCATACATGATCATGGTACCTACATACTACATGCATATACATATGTATGTACCTATAGCAAAACCTTTCCGATTGAGAGTACTTGAAAGTCGTCATAAAATATGAACTGAAAACCGTTTTGTTCCGATGAAAAAACTTGACGACATGATCATGTGTTTATGTGTTTATGTGTTTATGTAGTAAGTACAGAGGGAATTAAAATAGGCAATATTACAGCTTGTCTTTAAGATAAAGTTCTTCTGTTTCATCCCTCCTGATGTATAGGATCGAATTTCTCCATCATTTCCCCCACATATACACGCATATTAAAGCATTGGCATAGCTTCTCCTCTTCTTTTTTCGTCTTACGGCGATTACGATTACATACTACATACTCACTCAATTCAACTGAAATATCAAATCGTCCATAGCCAGTACACCTATATATGCGGTTATATGTACAGACCGGCCTATTCTATATAGATACTAGAACAGGGGTCCTAAATATCCATGTACAGATGTATATTGTACATTCACGAAAGGCAAAGATGTAGTTGTGTGTGTATATATACACGTACGTATGTATATATACATTTGTATACATGTACGTGATGGAGGTTGTTATAAGAAATGGGCTTCCAAAGCTTCAAGTGGAGAAACACACAGTATACATATACACAATGAGGCTGGGAGAGAGATGAAGTAAAAACTCGAATGAGAGAGAGTTCTATAGAATTGAATAGATCAGTCGTACGAGGGAAGTCCACCAACTCTCTCAAACAAACCAGGCAGACAAGCAAGAAAGCAAGCAAGCAAACAAACAACACACATTTTTAATAAATATTTGAAGCATTTGTACAAATCGAATACATACAGTCGACTATATAGTAGTATTACTTGCGTATACTATTTTGACACATATAATAATATTATATTGCCTATGTACAGCCACAGGACCAGATCAATAATCAATTCATCAATTTAGTTTACACACGAGATTAAACGAGACAATAAATTATATAAATACATAAATACTGACGAATGCATAAATAAATACAAATTGCAATAAAAATCTGGAGAGACGAAAAAGTTTAAAAATCAGAAAAACTTGCAACCGAAAGTAAAAAAAATTCAGAAGTGGGGCGGCGGCAAACGAAAATCCTCGTCGCAGAGTACACGATAGTCAAGAATGAGAAAGGCTTGAGGAAAATTTGGAATCGACTCCTGGCCGGTTTGAAGATAGCCGCGGTCCCTTTTCTTCCTTCTTCGTCCTTGGAGTTTCCTTGCATTCAATTTCTTTTCTACGCATTAACCGCGCCTTAATTCAAACCGGCCTGGAGTCGATTCCAAATTTTCCTCAAGCCTTTCTCATCTTGACTATCGTGTGTAATCTCTCTCTGCGTCTTGGTCATTCCATTCTCAAATTTGTCTTGACACTCGACGGTCTTCGCTCTCTGTGCAATAATAATAATAATTTTCATTTTCAAAGAAGTATATTGTTTATCAACAATATACATTTTACTGTGCGTGTGTGTGTGTGTGTGTTCTGTGAAGTTCCATGTGGAAGTCAGTGTCCAGCAGGTTTTGTGTAGCAGTCACACTTGACATTTAAATTGATTATTTATGGCAGGAAGGGTGGCGTTTACAAAAAAGTGCACAATGAATTCTTGACATATGATTCAAGGGTGTACTTCCTCAGAAATAATAATAATAACAGCAAGAGTGTTCAAATGTGTACATATATTATGTGAGTGTTCAAATATCATTTCAACTGTCATTTCAACAGTGGAAGCCAGAAGAAAATTATATATATGTTGTATGTGTATACATGTCAGAGAAAACGAGTCATGATATGTACTTAATATGATTTTCACTTTTTTGCATATTCATATATATATAGAAGAAACCACGGGCTATAAATATAAACACTGAAAGTTTCAAGTCTCTATATAATGAATGCAAGTATTTTAAATTAACTATTTAAAAAAACATTCAAATGAATCTAATATCTAATTAATCAGCTTTGAATATTGCCTATCGCAAATTTGTATTGTGTATTGTACAACGATGTACAGGTCTATAGTTGATTTTAAAATGTACTCTGAGTTTGACGACCGTGTATAGCAGTTATAAATTCACGAGTTAATAACTATAGAGGAAAATGTAGTCAAAAAGTGAATTTTCCAAAATTCGAAAAAGAAGTATGTTGTAAAACTGTTTTAAAAGTGTATACTCGAGTCAACCTGTGACAATGTTTCATTGTATTGTCCAACCAAAAAATGGCTGGACGACGGGCTTCAGTCGTCAGGAATTGAAAGACGTTTTTCCAGGTAAGAAAAATCAAAATACATGAGAGGATTTTATTATTTTGAAAAACACCAACCATCCAAATGTACAAATGTACCTGTGGTTTCTTGAAATACATAATAATATTATATATTCTTATCAAATGAATTAATGGTTTATTTATGTTATTTAGATTGAGTTATATAGTTTCTCCTCCCCCGGTTTTTATGTACTTTATTTTAAGGTTTCTGTATGTATTTTTATGCTTGTGCTCACACGTACTTTCTCCTTTCACCCTTGAAATGCATTTAATCTATGCATTTAACTTTCACTACCGTGAACTGGGGTTTTACCGTCCACCGCGGAGTAATATTGGCCACTTCAATCCCTATATACATAAATTGCATTGCACCTCTTTCATATTAAGCCACATGATATTTTTAAGGTAACTATCTTAAAGTACACATCAAATTCCACATCAAGGAAAACATATTTGTTGCAATGATCTCAATTGATCATTGAGGATTTTAAACTTTAAGATTACGAGTGAAATTGCAAGTTTTTGCTTTTTCAAAAAATTGCTCTGGAACTCGAACTAATTGTGCACAGACTTTAATGAAAATCATAGTCAAAGTATTCCAATTATTCCCCATTACGAAAGTCAAGTAATATTTACTGCAACTTAGACCGTCAAACTGTAATTCCATTTTTACCGAAAGCTGTACATTTAGCATCTGTTTGGGGTTTTATCGTCCATCATGTACTTCCGTGTAAATGATGCGCCAACTTTTTTGCGAGAATTTAATTTCTATATTTCTGTTTACAAATAACAATTTAAATTCAATATCCTTTTCCATATTTTTGGAAAAATATGTATCGCTGTGCTCTTGTCATGCTTTCATAACTCAATTGTAATTAGGTAAATCGATAAAACTGCCATAAATGAAACTGAAATTCCGCTCTTTAAGACTTTTTTTTGCCTTACTATTGTCATCTGCAGATGTTTATCTTGCACACACTCAATGTTTTCAAAAACTAATAATACAACGTGAGCACAAATGCAAACAGAAATTTGAGGATCCACCAAAAGTGAAAACTATCTGTATAGTGTGTATTTTGTTTTTTCTTTCAATTTCTTTTACACAGTAGTTTGCTCTATATTGGGAAACGTGAAATGTAAATGTTGATGAACGCCCTTGTAGTTCCCAAACCATCATTTATACATGGTAACATATAATTTGTATGCGTAGGCGTGGACAGTGATGTTCAAGTGTGAATTCCGGTGTGTCAGATTGTAGGAGAAAGGGAAGAAGTCACCGGTTATTATTGTATAAACTCCAAGTCATAAGAAAATTCAAATGACTAAATGGGCTATGGAATGAAGAGTAAAGTCAAGCCATAGAGATTTCCTATGTGGTGTGTGTTTGTGAGATCTTGTATGAAAGAGAAATGGGAGCATATAGTTTGAGCTCATTGTCAGTGGCATACACAAGCATTATAAACGAGCGAGTTTGGTAGTCAAAGTATTCCGTGTGGTTCATCTTCATAGTTCATAGTTCTCCATGGCAACGACATATAAAGGGAGGCAGAATACAGTAGAGGAAGTATAGAGTTGAGATTTATCTATATATGTATGGTCTGCCTAGTATTTCGTAAGATACATTTTCACTTGGAATTCGGATTCGGCTTTGCTGGCTTCACGGAGTTGGAGGTTGAGCGCATCGTGAATCAATGCCGGCTATGTGCATAAAATGAACCGTATGGTTGGTTTTCAACATGCATGTACATGTGTGTACTTTTTGGCGCTTTTCACTCAAGCCGCAGAAGGAGAGAGAGTTCTGAGAAGTCTACGATCCTACATAGAATCTTATATCCATCATCCCCACATAGAACCAGAGGAAATTCACTCTCATGATCCTCATTTTGTACGAAGAGACAGAGAGAAAGGGAATTTAAAGTCGAACCCAAGGAGTAAACAGTAAACAGTAAACATTCCTTCTACTGTATACATAGATACTCTGGATCTGGAGGTTTCCTGTTATTTTTTCGCCTAGAACCGTACTCAATTGCGATTAGTTTTCCCCGCTTTCATTCTTATTTCATTCCCATTACGCTGAGTATGTAGTATGGAGAATGTAGTGTGAACTCGTATCAAATTACAACGTATGCTAATATGCAAATCGTAGCATACAAATTTTGATTCTTGCATTTAGAAATTTTGATGTGTAAAATATAATTCTGTTTATCGAGTTCAAGATCGAGCCGGAACAAGGAGATAGCTTTTTGTAGACAGTGAAAGAGAGAGATGGATGGATAGAAATAAATGAAATGAGCAATTTGTATTTTGTACACCAAGTGAAATGCTTTGGCATATTAGAATTGTATGGACAGAGTTATGGATGATGGCCTGTTCGCGGCACGGAGAGAACCTGGGCGTATGCTTTTCCATGTAAATTATGATGCAATATTAACTTGGAAAACAGAACAGTAGAGCTGACTGTATTCTATATTTCCCGTAACTTTCGCATAAATAAATGTAATGGAACTTGTACACGAAGTACCTTCACCCCAAACCAAAGATCTACACACGTACAATATTATGAAATATCTAAATTAACGAGGGACAAATTTTGGTGATGGAAGTGAAATGATAAAATGGGAAATGCTCCAGAGTTAAAGCTGTATTTTGCATATACATTTATGTGTATGCTTGGACATACTTACATTTACATTAGTATTTTCACTCTCTGGGTCTGTAAGTAAAATTAGATACAAAATGGTGCTATTATCATTACAATTACATAAGGAGCACTGTCGTTTAGCATTGACACTCAAACTCCAAGAAAAACCTGGATAATAACAGTTATTACATACAAAGTTGTCAAGTACATGACTGCAGGCATACGATTTGTAATGGGACAAACATTGCATAGAATTTGCAGTCGTGAGACTGTAAATAAGGAGGTTCATTAAAACTGTGAGGATTCCATGTTGACAGACGACAGACACATGCTCAAATATTGCCTATGCATGCCCGTATCATTTTGTGTTGTATACATATATATATGTGTGTATAAGTATGTGGAATCTATAGCAATGTTTGTCTATTGACTAAACAAATGAGAGAATAGAGAATTAATATGTATGTATGTAATAATTGTATTAATTGATTCATTACAGACTTGCGGGTCCAGCTACAGGAACAATTGAAGAGTCTGGACGTTCGTGTGGAGACACAAGTGACCCTCACATCCGAACTTCAGGAATTTTTTCGTCGCCGAGCTGAGGTTGAATTAGAATGTAGTAGAAGTCTCGATAAGTTAGCCAAGACACTGTCATTTCGTGCAAAAGAGCTGAAACAGAAGTAAGTTCACGAAGCAATATTGTGTAATACAATACATCATTCATTTAATACATGTTGAGAACGAAAATATATATATATTTAAAGTTTTGGTGTACGAAATGAAGTGACTGCGGTCTGCGGTGTATGTATATAACATAGTCGCAAATCAAAGTAATGTCAATAGACCACTGAATCTAGTTTATAGTTTTCAGTTTTCTTGTTTTACTTACGCAGTAAGCTCCTCTAATAAAAAACTCCAAACTAATTAAATTCCCCGTTCATCTTTTTAGGGCATTCCGAGAGTTCTGTTTCGTTTTAACTTTTTATTTTCCGAACCACTATATTTGATGTATTTAAAATCAAAATCAAAAGCCTTTCATTCTGTTCTTCCATTTGACATTAGCAATTCCATTGTAGTCAGTCTGTATGGTATAATTTTTGGTATACACATGTCCGATTTTGTCGTACACATCATGCCCATTACAGTTGTACTTCGACTCTACTCAAAGTTAATTTCAGCACTTTAGTCATTTGGCGCTTGACACTATACGCTCCGTCGTCTTAACGCATTTGTATACATGTATATATGCAAATATATTGTGTGCAAGTTTTTTAAAGGCTTTAAAGTCCGTTGGTAAACACCGGGACGACATTATGTTATTGTTATACTTATTTATTCATAGCTATTACCTTTCTTATGTATTTTCTGAAGAGTAAGAGTCTGCCATGTAGTTTTTTTCATTTTACAGTAGTTTTACTTGTACTTGACCAAAAATTGTCCATAAAGTTGTGTAGTAAGTTCTGAACATTTACGAGTACATGATATAGAATGTGTATGCAGTATCTGTACACTATGTACTCTTGGATTTGAATTGCTTATATGCTCAACCTCAGAAGTGAGGTATTCCCTAGGGAGGGTTTCAGGTAACTTGTAGTAAATGTATGATGATGATGATGCCATGGGCAAAGTAAAACTATTCTTGTAAAACTGTGTAGACGTTCGCAGACTGGTCATTACTATTTGGGATCCTCAAAGTGTTGAAAATATGAGAGAGACGAAGCAAACTAAAAAATTGAAGCTGAAACCGATCAACGGGGAAAACTATAGGTTCATCATTTACCTAGATTTTTTTTGTGAAAGGACGAGAGAAAGTAAGGGAAAGAAGATATAAAGTTTTTTGGGAGGAAAGCCCGGAGGGTAAAATCGATGAAAGTATGAAAGGTATACTCGGATTGCGGATTAGGATTAGGCAACTTGTGAACACCTAAAATGATAGATTAGGCGTCGAGAAATTCCCAACCTGGGGATTTTCACACGATTTTTGTTTTGTATCTTGTACATTAATGTATACACATTAGCTCTGTGTGTGTTGTGTACAGACCCTCAAGATACCAAAACAAAAAAATACTGTCCTACGTATATTTTACCTTGATTATATGCTGGAGAACGAGAGAAAATGTTTGAAGGAAGTTTATGACAGCACAATGCACATTCAGATAGGAAAAAATGGCCAAATGTGATTGATTGAGATTTGCATTTGGTCAAGCCCTGCTGGAGCTGATGAAATGTGTTTTGAAATGAAATTCAAATTGTTCGAGTAAAAAGAGAATAATATAGATATTGGAATAAGATTGTCACTCTCACATCTTTATATTTGTATCTGAGGGCAAAAGTGAGGAAATGTAATGAAGTGAAATTTGAAAAAGGACAGGGGAAGAAAAAAATGAATGGATGACACTGATTATACGGAAACTGACAATTTATGAGACGTAAATTGCATTTGATATCTCTTGGAAAACGAAACTAAAATTCAAAGCAAATTCAAGGAAAAGTAGATAGAGATACAGAACTTTGAGAAAGGGACATCAGCTTCTTTTATCTCGTGTCGCGTCGAATTGCGTACAATGCTGCGTGTGTGTACTTGTCATTTGACACCAAGACCATCAAATTCGGTTCAGTAGTTTCGGAGGAGAAGCGTTTGGACGCATATACACAGACAAAGGAAGAGGAATACTATATATAGGATGCGTTTGTATGTAATAGTATGTATTATGTATACATCCACTTCTTGACCGAGACTTGACCAGAGTCTTAACATATTGTGTTTTCTTTTATACTTTTAGACGAGACCAATGGCACGTGTTCTCCGTATCCAACTGCTGGCAGCAACTTATCACAGAAACGAAGAAGCAGAGCAAGGAACATGCAGTTCTTGCCGAAATATATAATACTCAACTCACCACCCGTCTTTCATACGTGTCAGATGATCTGCAAAGAATTTATAAGCAGGTCCGTCCGTGATTCTCTCATTTATTATGCTTGTTTTTGCAATGGAGCATTAATCGTCTTTAATTTTCTTCATTTTATGTATATATTTTTTCAAAATCTCTTTTGAATGCATAATATGTCAAAATATAATAACGATCATCAAAAAATTAAAATTCAATTAACTTAGTCTATTATTTTTTAGAATGGTCAAAAGTTTGAATGCGTCCTCAGTTATAAATGATTGTACAATTGTAGCTAAAATTATTACAAAACAATGTGTATTCGTGTGAAAATCTCTAATCTCTGTATTTTTTATAATGTATACAGTGCAAGGAAGTTGGTGTGGAGGCACATGAAGAGTTACTAAAAGTACTTCACGAGCTCCACACGTCCACCAAGACTTTTCAAGGCTACCAGACAGAAAGCAAACAGGCGGAAGCCAAGTTGAAAGTTGTTGAAGCTCAAAAAGCTAAATTAGAACTTGCCATACCAAAAGAAAAGATTGAAAGGAGCAAAAAAATTCGACTGGTCGATAAAGAAATCCAAAAGGTATTGAAAAAGTCCTTTTTTCTTTCTTTCTCTCTCTTTCTCTATACTTTATTTCCTTCTTTTTTCATCATTCGCCGCCCCAAAGCTTTTGTCTTTGATTTATCATGTGCCGTGCATTCTGAAAAGAGAAAGATTTCCTCGATATAAAAAAAACATGTATGGAAGGTATATTTGTTGTGGGATACGATTGACCGAATAGATGGTGTACTTTATATTATGTATTATTATGATCGAACAATTGGGGAAAATAAGGCATCTGACTTTGGTTTATCGAGCATGTTGTACCTGGCGAGACAACTTGACTTTCACTGTACATTTTATTTTCGTTCGTGTGTACAAGTCAATAAAAAAACTATAGCATTTCTCTTCATTCTTACTTCAAATTTAATGGACCCTTAAATTTTCAAATCAACTAACTAGGTTTTCCAAATGAATGTATAAGACTTGCCAAATGTTAATTTGATTGTTTTGTTTTCAAATTTTTAGAGGAAGAATAAGTACACCGACGCTCGTTTCAAAGCCCTAAAAGCTAAAAACGAATACAGTGAGTTACGAACACTTTGCCATTTTGATGTTAATAAATTTAATATAACGCTATTTAGAAATTAATAATCATCTTGTGAGAAAGTAAATGATCAAATAAATTAGTTACAATATATTTTTATTTTTCATTTCTAATTTCCAGTTCTATGTATGGACGCGGCCAACGCAGCTGTACAAAAATATTTTGTTGATGATCTCTCGGATCTTATTGATGTGAGTCAGACAAAACATGTAAAAACATCCACTGATCGTGTTGCATAGTGAAAAATGGGATTCCTTTAATAACCATAGACTTTTGATTCTATTTTTCTTTCTTTACTGTAGTGTATGGACTTGGGATTTTATCAGTGCATTTCTCGAGCCTTACAAATGTATTTGTCGACACAAGACCAAATGAAAAGATCCTTACAGACAAATATGGAAAACCTCAGTAAATGCATTAGTTCACTGGACTCTAGACTCGATAAACAAAAATTCCTGGAAGCTAACAATTCTGCTTTTATAATGCCCAAAAAATTTGAATTTCAACCACCAATTCTAAAAGGAGAAGAGGTGATTTTAACATTTTCAAAAATAAAATATATTGAAAATGTCATTTAAATGTCTTTTCACACATCGTTTCTCTTATAGTAAATTAGTATTAGTAATAGCTAAATAGCTGAATGAAAGAAACTATAAATAAATCAAGCATAGCTTGATGTTAAATGACATTGTTTTGAAGATTGTCGGGTCCATATGTCAAAAATATTTGCATTGGTCTCAATTCTTATAAATTTAGAATTAGTCGACAGTTTCTAACGATTTTTAATTTTGACCTAATATTTAAAGCATTTAATTCCAAAAATGTTCTAATTATTAGATGGTGAAGAATATAATTAAGAGCTAATTCACTGTATTATGTTCAAAATGGTTATTTCAAAGAGGAAATATTTAAAAAGTTTATTGCATGTGTTTAAAAAAATAGGTCGATTCGAGTGAACCAGGAGAACTGGAAGCAACGGGTTTTATTCGACAGGAGCTTGAACAGCGACTTATACAACTCCATCGACGGCTGGACACACTTCGTACAGAATCGGACGAATTGTGGAAAACATTGGAGACAGCCGAAAGCTCATTACTTGAGATGCTCCATGCAAAAGACTATGATGCAGCACAGTATTTTTTGGATGTTACCAAAGTCCTGCCCAAGCAGCCAGAGACCATTACGCTCAAAATTAGGGCTGATAGACACGAAACCGACGAGTTTCATCTCTCGGTATGCTCATAATTATTAATATTATTATTGATATGTCGTGTAAATATTTGTTTTTATAGATTCTTCTGTGTTCATGAGTTTTTTTATTCAAGTACTTATAGCTTTTCTTTGGGTTAAGGATATTATTTCTTCCTTTCTCTCTCGACGCTCCCTGTATTTTATGATCATCTGAATTATTCATCAAGTGACCTAATTCTATTTCCTGTCCTTGCCTTTTACTATAAATTACATGGACTATTAATTTTTTCACTGCACAATATTACTGTCATTCAATATAGAATCTTTAATGTAACTTACTATTGATTTTTTTAGTATTAATAATACTGTATTATCAAGGCCTTTATTAAAATTTAATGCTAACGGTTTTGATTATATTTTTGTACATTTGTCCTAAATGTACAAAATCAAGTATCAGAATCAAGTTTTTGTATTATTTTTTGATATGATATCACAATTTTCCCTATTGCAGAGTTTGAATGTCAAATAATGCTTTGAGCTTTTACGAACCTATAAAATAATTTAGCAGTCTATTGTTGTTGTCTCTCAAGTTAGGGTTATTGATTTTAACTGTGGTTGTTTCTCCTTTGTTTTTAGAAATTTCGCGATTACATGCTATCAACAAACCGTATATCCAGACTACAAGCCAAATATGACCATATTCGTAA
Source organism: Gisinianus flammeolus (assembly GCA_034699125.1). Classification (NCBI taxonomy): domain Eukaryota; kingdom Metazoa; phylum Arthropoda; class Collembola; order Symphypleona; family Katiannidae; genus Gisinianus; species Gisinianus flammeolus. The sequence continues at coordinate 23,304 of JAIUND010002258.1, forward strand.
GATGTGAGAAAACTGTACTCTGTTGTTTTGACTTAAGCGCTTTCTGACGGCATCATACCTATTTCTTTAAGTAATTTTAAATACCTTTGATTATTTATTAACTTAGATTGGGAGAAACGGATCAAGGAGGATCATCTCCTGCTTTACAGTCAATACAATGTGGTCCACAGCCCACGAGAAAAGTCCGACGAAAAAGAATCGGCCAGCTACAAAATAGTGGTAACCCGAGACTATTCAATGGAAGTCTTGAAGAGTATTTAGAAGTTACCAATCAAGACATCCCAATAGTCATGAAAAGTTGCATTCGCGTCATCAATCTTTATGGTACATGAAATTTGTTTTATTGACGTTAAGTATAGCGACGTATATTACAAAAATTATTCTGAAACTATTGTGCCAAGCGAATGACTTGAACAGTTTGAAAAAATAACAATGTGTTTTTAATTGTTTTATCTGTTGATAGGTATGCACCACCAAGGAATTTTTCGAGTTTCGGGATCCCAAGTCGAAATCAGTAAGTACAGAGAATTTCAAATTTGATGAGTACTGTATTTAATAATTATTTTAATAAAACTGCCATTTTAAAACAACAAGAAACTTTTACTCCTTCGTGCCACGTACACATTTCAGTATTTTTTTTATTTTGAATGCATCTATAGATAATTTTAAAGATGCGTTTGAAAGAGGAGAGGACCCTTTAGCGGACGTAAATGACGCATCGGATATAAATTCTGTAGCTGGTAAAAATCCAATGTCCAAAAATACAAATTTCAGATGGAGACGTTTTTCTCGTAATTTAAATTCATGTATGAAATAATTATCATTTCAGGTGTATTAAAACTCTATCTCCGGGAGCTTCGAGAACCACTCTTTCCGATTGTGTATTTTGAGCAGTTCATGGAGCTGGCTCAGTTGGAATCAAAAGAGATTTTTGTGTCCAAAATGAAAGATTT